>CACRXK020000499.1:0-58371 GCA_902702795.2 Paramuricea clavata
TATTTATCCCGGAGACTGTGTTGGGATATACTATAGATTTAGTGGTGCAATTGCAAATTTCATAGTATGGATTTCACATTTTCTCCCCAATGTATAGTGTAGACCAACTATCTCTTTCAAAGTCAATGCTTGTCGTGCGCTCTACAGAATATTAGTTTACTTTATCCAGTTTTTCACTCATTGGCCAGCGGATTTCCCAACAGGCCAATTGATAGGGGATCCGAGGTACCTACGATTTAACGTCCTTATCCGAGAAGACGCGAAAGTCTATAACCATTTACTGGTGTCAATGTACAGGGTGTATCAAAATCAACGCAATTCATCTTTTGTGCTTAATAACGTTCGAAATACTATTTCTAGTTAAACGCTTTTAGGCTTACTTCAAAGCCTGTTCTTTTCTCTTTCAAACAAACTATTATCCTTGTCTCCAACGCTAGTAATAATTGCACAGGAAAAGATTTAGTAAAACCTATCACGTTTAGTTGCTGTTTAATTATGCAAGTTTACTATGTTATTGTTTAGTCGGTTTAAATGTTAGAATTTTTTTCTTTAAACTTTAATGTTGTCGTCACTACATCTGGAAAACCACGTAAGAACAAATTAAAAGTATTTTAAAAGAGACCAGGTTGTTTGAAAATCCTAAACGAATGCTAAAAATCGTCAAAACATTCTTGTGTCTGAGCCAGAATGTCATCGAACTGCGATGTAATGTAAACAGAAATTATAGCAAGTTAATGTCAGTCAGCTTAGATGGTCCAAGCCAAAATTATATCGCATTTGAAGTTTAAAACTGAGTTAAAAATAGTGGAAGAAAAGCCGTAATTATACTTATTGTTACAATCCATTTAATAAAATGCAACATTTTTTGTTTTAATGAAAAAATCAGTTATTTTCATGAGAACGATTTGTTATTCCATCTCAATTTTTTAATCTCCAATCGCAATAACGTAAAGTATTATTACCCGCGAACCAATGAGTCAAATTTAAGAAACAACCCACTGTTAGAAAGCTGAATGGCTACGCTTTAAAATGAATGTAAACTTTAACGTTTTCGTCTATTATTTGTTTAGCAATTTACATTTCAGTCGAGGATTGCGCTTTTTTTGATACACCCTGTATACCTTTCTCCTCAAAAATATTTGTGGGAATTCACTCAGTGTTAAACACCGGATCAGTGCCCTCAAATATTTCTTACAAATCCTTCAAAACTTAAAATTAACCGATGCAAAATTCCTACTGATCACAGAAACTTTGATAGTGTAAACCAGACTTCACCATGCTGTGTGACAACACACTTCCTAACATGTGTTTTCTTCCGCAGGAATGAAATGTAAAGGTGGTGCTATCTACGATGACTGTGGACCAGCCTGTCGCCTCACGTGTAAAAACAAAGACGACGCGAACAAAGTGTGTACCAAGCCATGTGTGGCTGGATGTCAATGTCCGGCTGGGAAAGTTTGGCATAAGAAGAAGTGCATTTCGCCGTCAAAATGTCCAAAGTAGGTAAGCTTTGTTGTTTATGCATGTCAACACATACACCAGGTTTATCATACAGAGCTAGATCTAAACATTTGCATCGTTTCGAAATTGAATAGGATTTTAGAATTGCACACTGTATTCCAGTAAATCCGGAAGTACTGAGCTCTTTATAGGCCACCTGAGACTACGGTAACTCAAACAACCTAGTTAAGACATTTTTTATCCTTATATATACAAAGTTTGACTTGATTCTTTCCGTTAAACTAAGATTATCCTGTCTGGGTTCCATGTCTCTGATTATACTGACGGTTACATCAATACAACTCGAAAGTGTTAAGACTGATATTCAATGGATGAGGAAATTTCAATGAAAAGCACAAGGGTTAATCTCTTGAAAAAAAAAGGCTTCTACTCATGTGTGTTGTGGTTGCCTTGGAGAGTTTAATTATTCTGCAGAAGCTTAACTCCTAGCACATAGATAGTAAGCTTCTCAAGTGCGGAAGTGCCCATTCTTTTATTCAATCAATAATAGCATGAATGAAAAATAAAGTTAAAGTAGTGAACCGTATAGGTAATTGAAATAATATCTTCAGTCATTTGTCTGAAGACATAGTAACTGAAGTAATATGTCACTCCAAGATTCAGTGTATATATAAGGACTATTACCCACGTGGTTGACCAGACTGATTGTCAAATTTGACAGCTATATACCATGTCAATTGCACTACAGCAAAATTGGCAAACGTTGTATACATTGTTGGTTTTTTGCTCAGATGATAACACTGGATACTTGGTGAAGTATATTGATCCTAGGACTGGATCAAAATTAATTCACCTCACTTTAAATAGTGATTTATTCGTACGAGATGTCATTTCAAATCCTCCAATTCGGACTGGACTAAATTCCAAGTCCTCGCATGTTGATCCAGTCCTCGACTTCGCCTCGGGCTTGATCAAATCTAAAGCTTTGTTACGTTGTTCTATTCGATGCTTCTGCAAACTAGAATAGTAACTAGACATGTGAGTTCCCTAAAGCTCAGAATTGGGTATAAACAAGCCATGTTTGTCTCTTGGTACAATATTTACTTTTGAACTTGACCTAAGTCCTAACCTTATAGAATGTATAAAATCTTCAAAAGGATCATTCCTGATTACATAACCTCATTGAGACTGATAATCCTATTTCGTGCCTTATTATTTTCATATCTTCTCTCCTATTATTTTTAGAAGCATTGCTTAATTAATACACAAAATAAATACTTCGGCATTCTGTGTTGTACATGCTAATCTCAGACGTGGTGGATATTAAGCCTCACACCTCATTTAAAGTGCTATTACTGTAAGATACATGCGTAGGTTGGTCCGTACAACACATCAGATCATTTTACAAAAGCCCACATTCAAGAAGCTGTACTATCTATTCTAGTCTCAGAGTTCGTGCAGGTCAGGCAAAGTAAAATAAAATGCAAAGCCTCTTCAAGGCCATATATCAGGAAACGCAATGACTAAAGGCCTGAAGAAAGAAGGTGTTAGAAATCAGATTAAAAACGGAAGTTAAACTGTTCAAATTGTAACTTGAATTTCAAACAGCTTTGTAAGAAATGAATAAAGTCAGTTCAGTTTCTCTTTATCTTTAAACTAAGCTTTGTAAGACATGAATAAAATCAGTTCAACAAAATGTCCTTTTTAAATGTAAAAAAAAACTTTCAGAAAATATCCATCCAAACTACAGCAAGAAGATTTCAAGGACTTTCAAGCACTTCTTCATAAATTCAAGGGCCTTCAGGCCTTACGAACCCTGTACTGAAAGTAAACCGAAAGTAAATCAAATACATGCTTACCAATTTCGCCCTTCCTTTAATAAATTAATCGTGTCGTCAACTGAAATTTTCAGATCTTGTAATCTTCGCCAGTTCTACCTGTAAAAATTATAAAACGAAACAGTACATTAAATGATTGTTTGTTAGTAATGAACAGTACATTAAATTATTGCTCATTTGTTTCAGTTCAAAGAAACGCAAGACGTTCGTGCACTGAAGCGAGGTCTGCTCCAAGCAAACTTGTTCTCGTGACGAGTAAACAAGAAGAGTGATGACGCAAAGTCAAGCATATAAGATCCAGACAAAAGGGCAGTTTGCCCTCATATTTTATAACCAAATATCCACAGTATATAAAATGAAGAAGTGACACAAGGCTCGCGTAAGCATTTTCTTGGCAAGTTTTCGGTTTGCATGTATTATTTCCACAAACTTAACAAATATTCTAAATTCAAAAGATTTCAATATATGTAGGTTATAGTCGTAGAGCTACTAAAAATAATCCAGCGAGCTCTATAAAAATCTGGTATTAAAACAGTTTCGACATTCACGGCTATTGGACGTCTATCCACTTTTTTCGTTAGGCCGAATGACTGACATTCTTGCTCCAGATATATAGAGCTCACCGGGCCGATTTCCCTTCCTTAAATGCAGGTGGAGGACGCCAGGCACTCAGGTTAACACTGATTCTCAAAACGAGATCACGCTAATCAATCCTGTTTTATTCCAAGATCAGTGAGTACTAAATCCCAGTGGAAATGATTTTTTTCAATGAATACAACCAAAAATTTGCCAAGAGAACCGAATACAGACCGGATTTGCGGGTCAAATGCAGGGGTCAGGCACTACACCTTAAGAAGGTGGTAGTTTAGTTGTTAGTGTGTAGAGGATACAGTATAAATATACAGCATATATATATATTTCAAAATTTTTATGTACTTTAGAAGTATGAAAAGTTATTTTGAGACAAACAGTATATTTTTATAACAACTATATAAGAAAAATGGTATAACTGTATAAGATAAATTTTGCCAAGGCTTTAAACGAACGAGCTCTTATAAGCATTAAGCTAACGAAATGCAACAGAAATATATTTCAAAGCTACATAAAATACTAAAGAGAATATCGATTCGTCGAATTCAATATGATGCACCAAAGTTACAAAGACAAGTATATAGTGTATAGTGTATAAGGTGATTTCATATTTTTTACGTAAAATAAATATATATTTTTATAAATTAAATTCTTCGTTATTTTGTCTTTTAATAATAGACATAATTCACTAACATTTGTTTGTATGCGTTGCTAGCCAATAGACCTTGTGCATAATGACCTCACAAGGCTTGATGCCAGCGAGGAATGCTGGTCTTGGTAGTCATCGCCCGGGAAAATTAAACAATTCAAAATGGCCACTATCGAAATTTTCCCGGGCGATGACTGCTGAGACCAGCATAAACAACTTTTTTCAAATTTGTCTGTTACTTATATACAGGGTGTCCCAAAAAAGTACCCTCTATAGAAATCATCCTATTGGTATAATTTGAATGCTATAAGCACTATGCTGAACACAAGAGTGCATAAACACAACTGAATTTTTAATTACCAGGCGCATGAAATCCTGTGCTTAACAACAATAGGATAAATTTCTATAGAGGGTACTTTTTTGGGGACACCCTGTACATGATCCTAGTAACATTTGTTACCTTAATTCGTTTTATTCTAACGAGATGTTTTCGTAAAGTAGAACAATGGAAACTAGGCATGCATGTTAATTGTTGTTGGGATTCTTTCTAAAGTTATGAATTGGATTGGCAATTATTTTTGGTCTTATCTTTGCTCTTACCTTCGCGAGACCATTCTCAAAATGCACATCCAATCCAAAGCATGAATCCCAAGGGTAAATATAACGAGCGTACGAACTCTACGATGCCTGTCCAACAACGTCGAAAGTACTGTATATCTATTATTATAATTTCCTCCATCCATTTTCAATGCTAACGTGACTTGTGAGCGGATTTGTGTAGATGATCTTTGGAATCTGAAGTATATTAAATGATTCCATTTGGTCATGATCTTTTGTACTCCATGTATATTTTGAACTATGTTTTCAATGTATTAGTCGTTCCTGTGATTCCATTCAAAAACTTGCCAGTATAACCATATAAAATTTTGGTTCTTTTCCACCTAATTTGAATATCACCATCATTGTCACCAGTATTCAAATTAGATACCTCTTGGTAATAAATAGAAGACTGTTTTTAATGTATTTCCATGCAAGCTGCCAGTATTACGGATGTAAATTGGTTAATTTCCACATATTGACGATGATCTTTTGAAAATGGAAAACGTTTCTTAGCTCCGCAGTGAACGATATCCATTGTTCTTTTCTTCATATACTCCGTGTTCGATGGAACCATTATACGAGTCTTTTTAGAGTACTCATTTACTGGCCTTAGAGAGGCAACCGTCTATTGATCACGTATTACAAAAGACTCCAATATCCGAGTTCTGTCATGTGCAAGTGAGCTCATTTCTTGTTCATAGAGTCAGTAGGCAAAGATACATTAGTCCAATTACAAGACATGAATCCATTAGCTCTGTCTTTTGCACGGGTTCCCATTGCTCGATACAGTATGTGTAATCCTTATGTCAGCATACTGATATCAATCGAGAGTATGCTTGATTGTATCTTTCTCTTGTCATTCATGCTCTTCTAAGCTCTTCCGTTGACAATCAACACGAACATCCTTTGTGTTTGGTTGAACATCGGTTGCAGTAGAAATATTAACGAGATTCGGATTGGATTTCCACTACCGCTCTCACTGGCTTAATGTGCATCTGATTGGTTAATCCGATAGATTAAACACATCTGATTGGTTAATCCAGTAGATTAAACACATCTGATTGGCTAATCCAGTAGATTAAACACATCTGATTGGTTAATCCGGTAGATTAAACACATCTGATTGGCTAATGGTAACGGTAGTGAAAGTCAAAATTTGAACCTAATGTAATTTCGCTCGAAAGGTCGAGAAATGTTTTTATCTTTTCAAGCTGAAGTAGGGTATTTCGACCTATCGAGCGAAAGCTTTCCTTCAGGGCTTAGCATTACGAATTATCAATGGCAAAGGCAATGCTTCACCGCCTGAAAACTGGATACATGCCTACTATGCGATCAAAATTAAGGTAATGCCACTACAAGTTTAATGAATTGTAGACTTTAATAATAAGTTATTTAAAATAATAATTTAAATATATATTATGGTTTAAAAATGTTGGTTTATGATGCGTTTACAGAAGATTAAAGTTCGAATATTTTTATGTTCTTCACCTAGTATTTAAAGTTATCCTATACTTTTGTACTTAATTTCTTTCTGTACGACGTGGATTTTTTTAAACTTGTACAGTGCATCTCAATTTGATCTCTTTAGTCTTACAGACGAGCAAGACTTACTTGTTGCCAAGGAGTATCTTGTTGCAAGCAATATGTTTTTGTTTGGCGAGAATATTTTCGCAAGTCAAAACTGATTTTCAAGTAACTTTAAAAGTTGCTTGAAAGTTATTGCGTAAAATAAAGTAGATCTGTCATTGGTAAAGGATACCTCCGACGTCACATGATGACGTCAAATTATGACGTCATGTTGCTGAGAATGGTTTCATATTTTCGAAGTCTCTGGATAACATACCACCTGCATTTAAATCATGCCTCGGTCTCGCGTCTGTTAACGAAGGTAATTTGCCCGGATGGATAGAGCTCTTGGGTTGGTCCAAATCAGGGGATATTGTATCGTTTGGCGGTGTCGGACTCTTCGAGTTATCTAGGAGAAAAGAAACCTATATTAGACATGCCCTACCATGGTCTATGTCTGAACTACCTGCAAAGGATTGGAAACATGTTAAACAAGACCCTTGACATTCACGGCTGGTCTAAAATTATGGAACACTACCTACACTACACCCTTATGTTTGAGACATGGCTCTTATTGGACTTCTTTGAAGGACAGTTTTGGACTGAGAGAGCTATCCAGTATAAACAATGTTAGTATATTTTAGGTTTCCTGATGTATAACACTGGACCAATAAGGGATCAGGAAATCTAGGAGGAACAGTCTAAAACTGACAAAGTTTAGAATCGTTAGTCTAGAGTAATGAATCTCTTTGAATACCTGTTCTCTCTTCTTGAACAGATTCCAGTGTCGGGTTATGTACAGGTTCATTCCTTGGGCTCGGTGCGGGGTTAGAAGAAGACATCGACGATGTTTGTTGCAGATCTAAACGACTTCCTTTTCCAAGTCTATCACATACCAATGCTATATGCTTCTTCAGTTTAGTCGTGTCTTTTGGAAACTGCAGTGCTTGTGTATTGACTACAAAAGAAAACAATTTGTCCCTCAGGAATGTCTAGTGTGGAACACAAGTGCCAAAAGGCATATATAGTGGTGATGGTGAAAGTGGAGATGATGATGGTGAAGGTGGAAATGATGAAGGTGGTGATGATGATGGTGAAGCTGGTGATGATAATGGTGAATGTGGTGATGGCAGAGGTGATGATGACAGTGAAGATGAGCTGATGGTTGTAATGATGACGATGATAGTAATGGTGATTATGGCAGTAATGATGATGGTGATTGTGTACAAGATGACGATGGTATTGTAACAGTAATGATGATGGTGATTATGTATGTGATGACGATGATAGTGATTATGGCAGTAATGATGATGGTGATTGTGTATGTGATGATGACGATGGTATTATGACAGTAATGATGATGGTGATTATGTATGTGATGATGAATATGGTGGCTTAAACACTGGGTAACGTACCTGTTTGATCTTTGACGCCCTTCGACAAACATGTTTTTAACAGATGTGTTACAGCAGTGTCAGTAACCTCCTCCCAACCCTACAGAGAATTAACTTGTTACTACAACAACCAAAACTTTTATAGTCAGTCCTGGGCTACACGTAACTTCTAAGCTGTACCTGACTTTCCGTTTCTGCAATGTCCGCACATAATGTTGATTCAAGAATCTTAAATTCCTTGTCCGTCATATTCGTCCATAACCTAAAAGATCGGTCAAATACGTACGGTTAAAATCGTCCCTGCTTGACTCGACCAAATACTGCAGGATTTATCTTCGGGTAGTCAGGTTTCCTACTGCAGTAACAGATGGTCCTTTCTGGACTTCTACAGACCAAAGATTTAAATATAACAGAGCTATCCAGTATCAAGACTGTTAGTTTAGTTGAGGTTCCTTCCTGTGGCAACACTCCACAAAGAAGGGATACTACTTACTGGTCTTCTAGAAAGATTAAAACTGGTGGAACTATCCAGCATAAAAAAGTTAGTTTAGTTTACTGGCTGTCCTATTGTAATAAATATCAATACAGTCACTTTAGTTTAAATAATACTTTGGTGTAAATAAAATCGTACTTTATTAAGAGATTTATTAGTCTGGTTCCACATGCTAACGCGATGACAGTTCGTTGAATACATCTTTGACAGTCTTCTTCTGCCTCGCCAAGAGCTAGGAGCTGAAAAAATAAGAGTTCATTACGGCCATGTTATACGAGACAATTTCGCTGCAACTTGCAACAAAATTTCAGATGGTATAACATATGAATCGTAATGTTCAAATATATGATAGTCTCTTGATTGAAGCAAGGAAATCGTTTGATCGACATCTTGTCTGTCTTACAACACAGTCTTAATTACAATAGAAAATAAAGGACTTAAGTTAAAAAATTTTTTTAAACTTAACTTACCATCCTTTATTTTCTATTGCAATTAAGACTGTGTTGAAAGAGTAAAACATGTTCAAAACAAACTTGCAATGCCTAAAGCGAACTGCTGTAAGAGGGAAAACTACAAGAACGAAATACCATCGACTGTATACACTATATCTATCTACCTGTCGGTATGTTCCGTCCAGTAATGTGTCCAAATTGGCCAAAGGGGACGGCGTTTTATCTTTGTATTTGGTCAACAGTCGTCTTTGTATCGCTCGAAACTGAGCTGACCGTTGACCGAGAATTTCACGATACTTTTGTTGATTGAGTCTTTGCTGAAATACAATGAATTGATTTTGATGAAGCAAAACAGAATACATAATTAAGTCACTCCCACATACAACACCGTATGTTGTAATCAACGTAATCTTACCTCAAAATGGCTATCTATAAGTTCAAAATAGTACTGAAGCGGCAGAGGTCCCATGAACGACAAACGCAGTGGAACGCCATCCCTCAAGTCAGCGAAGTGATCTTTAAGTCGAGTTACCAGTTCGTGAACTACCAGCCACAAACCTTCAAATTTGTCACACTGGATTCTGTATCTCTCTAGAATAACGAAGAATACTCAAACTCAAATTTCCTGGCGCGGTGGTTAGCGCATGTCCCATCATCTCTGTGACTACAATTCCTGCAATAGGCAGTTGCAAGGGCGGATTTTCATTTTTTTTAAAGGAGGGGTAGAAAAATTTTTGGTGGGGTGCAAGCGGCACCACTGAGTGAGCTTTGACAGGGGTTAGGCGTTAGGGTTAAATACTTTCACACACAATAGGAGGAGTGAAGCAAAATTTTGGTGGGATTGAACACTTTATAAGAGATGTTAGAGAGATTCTAGGGGAGGGGTTACTCCCACAGTAAATCCGCCCATGGGCAGTTGTCTCATGATATAATCTCGAATGGTCTGTACCAGAATAGGTGCGACGATAACAAGACAGGATTGAGAGAGATACTGTACAACTACTTTCAAAATACAAGCAGAATTTCGACATTTATCTACCCAACAAAGGGCCTTCGCTCGAAACGTTGAAGTTCTCCTTGTATTTTTCAGGTCGTTGTATCCCTATCAATCCACAGTTGTCTCCAGGATTTCTCTGTGTACTCTGGTTTCCTCCTGTAGTAACACTGGACCAATGGATCTTTAGACACAAAGTTAGTTTCGTTCAGTTGACTTACGTGAAGTTTTGGACGCAAGAATTGTAACAACGGGCCCGCTGTAATACTCAACGCCAAGAGCGACAAGTGGAACAAGCATGTCCTCAACCATTTCTGGAAAATGAAAAAGATAACATTAAATGTTTCCATGATAAACCAATGCTTACGTTTCAAGTCTTGCATCTATTAGAAAAAAACATGAAATAACTACAAAATACTATATGCAACACCCCCAAATATTTTCTTAAAATCTCTGAAAGGCAACGGGTTCATTATCATAAATATATTTTTAATTAAACAAAATAGTATTGGATTTGAGCCAATATTGAGCACTGAAATTTGTAGCAATAAATACGCCACGCATACCTGGAAATAGTTCGCCAAGATTTACAGGCGGCTTGTTGGTATCTAAGGTTAACTAGAATAAAAACAAACGTCAAAACAGATCATTTTCATAAACATAAATCATTGACGTACAAGATATATAATCATACCTTACAAACAGCGTTCTTAACAGGCAGACATCCTCGACAAACCAAACATACGGGAAGTTCAAACTCGCATTGACAGATTCGAGGGGCATCTGTAAAAGAAATGCAGGAGGTTTGTGCTTAGAGGAAAATAAATAGAATTTGACCACCATCTTAAAGTAACCCTAACCCATGCATACCTGAAATCGTAGTAAACGTTGCAATGGCTTGAACCTTCATTGTTGATGGTACACAACCACCACAGAGAAAAAATGATACCTCCACATCTGTGGTCACCTTTGTATCACCTTTGAACGAATAAAATGTAGAATACTTATAATACATATCACTCTTACTAATAATCTTTAATATTAGATAGCTCTATAAGGCTTCGATGGCGCAATGGTCATTGGGTTTCATCTCTGAGAATCTCGTTGCGGACTCGTGACACTTATGTGAAGAGTCAGCGAACGCTTTGCTGAAAGTCGTGGGTTTTCGCCGGGTACTCCGGTTTCCTCTCACAGGGAAAGTTGACAGGGTGGGTTAGGATAAACCCCCTAACTCAACCTTCCACCGTAGAAGTGCTCCGTGATAGGATATAAGGTAGTTACCAGATGCCATTAGAAAACCTTCCACTCTATAAGATTGAGCTGCATCCTTCGCACTTCAGCTTAGCTCTGAGCTGCAAGTAAGGATGATTAGCACATCCCTCGTATCAGTTCTGCTACATTACCTATGCTTGGTATGACAGAGGACGTTTTGTTACACATTATTGGATAACCAGCATCAATTGTTACCATTACGTTTTCAATAGGATGATTAGATTGACATTCTAGTGTTAGCTAAAAACACAATATGGTTTAATGTTACTTGCTACTGTCACAGAGTAGAGACATACAGAGACGTAACTAGTGTACCCACTTTTTTGTGCGCATGCTCGGCAAGTTACTAGATGCATGGATCTGATTGGATGACAACCTGATGACGACTCACTTTAAACTTGCTGAGCACGCGCAGTTGATCATTTTTCGCCCGGTCGCCTGAAAAAAAGTGGGTACATGATAACGTAATCTTCCGCAGTGTTTACAACGGTCAGTTACGTCTCTGTATGTCTTATCTACTCTGTGCTACTGTGCTTGTGATGTTACTCTTAGCCCAATGCTCTGCCAACTGAGCTACGCGGTCAGGTCGGTTCAAGTGTGTGATATTTCGGAGCAGAATCTAGTTCCTTCGATATCAATGTAATCTTGTCTATTCTACTTACTTTGACAGTGATGGACGGAAATGTCTCGCCATTCTCATCGGGAACTGCACACTGAAACCGTCAAAGAAACATTTACTGCATGGAAAATCTATATACTGTACTTTTTACAAATATAATACAACACATTTTCACGACACTTACCACACACTCGGCTAACTTACCGAATGTTTGTCCAGACTTGTGGGGACTGTAGCCTTGATTGTAATTTCATCTTTCTCGCTAGTCTTCACTACGAATTCTATGGCAACATAACGAAAAATAGATATGCTGTCGTCATGCTATGAAGAGATTTGGGCAATAAATTGCAATAATAATATATAAGTTCTGGTTATAATATTTAGTACCTGAGTTGGACGCAGACTCTCTGATCACTTTATATAACTCTCGCATTTCATCCTCAACATCCTAAAATAGAACGATTCTTTCTCGCAAATAATACAAGTATTTTCTGCATGTACGGGGTATTTCATGGGTGTGTATCAGAGATCACATTTCCCCCAGAATAATGGACACCCACTCTCTAACATGCCCCAGGGCAAATTCGCTGCTATGTGCCCCTCCTCCCACTTTGGGGGCATCTGGTTGCTATGCCATTACTTACATCGTATTGAACGTCACGGGAATGCGCTGGTGGAGTGACAAATAAAGATGGATCAGTACCCAGATAGCTGCAGTAGATATAACCAGTCTCGTCTAGGGTAACAATGATGCCTTTTAAATTCCTAGAAATATACACATCGATCACGTCATGACTTGTACAGCTAGAAGAGTGATTGCAAGTCCAACAATTTTCTTCCTGGGAGCACAACCTGGAGACAAAAATTTCCTGCAGACCAACGGAGTATTTTTGTGCTAAATCTGCATGTGCATAAACATATAGTGTTCTAGCTGACCATGGTTTTAAATTCAAGGAATAATGTTTGTCAACCATATGTTGTTGCGGCCATAGCGAGACTTGGGTGTTAAGGTTTCCTTCAAATTTTCAATAGCAAATCTTCATTCAACTAAATTTCCTGCAGCTGTTTAACATTTCCTGCGAGCAGTGCTTGCCTATTTTTTCCACCCCTGGATGTCAGTGGACAGGTATTGTAGCACTTTTTCCTCAATTATTTTAAGACCTTGAGTAGAGGTCTGACCAAGGATTGAACGCAGGTCTCCCAGCTTGAAAGACAAGCGTTGACACAACAAGAACCCACAAACAGTTCGTCTATGTCTATACGTTACCGTTAAATAGAAAGAAAAGAAAACGTACGCAAAGTTAGCGACTTTAGCATCAACAGGGATATGAGGAAGCTGTGCTGCCCAGGATAACGTCACATTTTGATAAATCATCAATGTTTTACTGTGCGTTCCGACCATCAGATTAAACGTGTCTTCTTTAACTACAAATAAAGAAAAAGTAAATTATATAATGGTACTGTAGTTTAAATGGTCAAAATAGCTGTATCTATAACTCTATCTAAACTGCTCCAAGAAAATACAAATGTCTAAAAACAAGCGCACACAGGAACGAAATGTAATGTCTCTTATGTAGGTGTTAGTACACTTACATGATCCATACGGCAAGATACAACTGGCATTGTACTCAAATTTTTTCATGAATAGTAGAGCGCCATTACATTGTAGACAATAGAAAGATCTTTCACCTGTTCAAAAAAAATAATTGACCAAGGCTTAATATTTTGTCCCATACCCGTGTTAAAAGCGGCTTTCTGATTGGTTTAGAGCAGGTGAGCTTGTCGTCGAGCTCACCTGCTTTTTGCAGAACTCACCTGCTTTTCGCCCGAACTCACCCGCTAAACTGCTTACGTTGCAATAACAATAACAAATATGGCGGACAAGATTTAGCCGATAAACCTAAACTTTAAAGAACTTTTTTCGGTGACTAACATACTGAGACTGAAGAAAAACTAAAGAAAAATGCAGTAAAGGTAATGTAGACGTAGATAAAGAAGTATTTTCTTGCCCAGTGATTTTTCTGGCCGGGAAAATGTTCACAAAACATCGACGAATATATCGCGAAGAGCTACAAATGTGTGTATGGCTCGGTGCATGGGATAAAAACCAAACGTACTTGCAGGTTCGGTGAGTCCGGGATTGGACGCACCTCCCTGCAAGTACGTTTGTTATAAAACTGTTCCACCAACGTCTGAAAATAGCGAGGTTCAGATTTGACTTCCACTACCGCTACGATTGAGGGACTATCAGCCAATCAGACGCATTTGATACATCCGATTAACCAATCAAATGCATTTGATATATCCGATTAACCAATCAAATGCATTTGATATATCCAATTAACCAATCAAATGCATTTGATATATCCGATTAACCAATCAGATGCGAACTAAGTCAGTGAGAGGTAGTTAAAGTCAAATCTGAATCTCTCTAATAATTCAATACATACAACTCAAATATATAGCATATAGTTTTACCCAGAACAAATATTGCTGAGATATTGTCATATTTCACTACCACCACGTTGATAGCATTATCACCGATATTGAATGTCCAGTCAGGCTAAACAATTAAAAATGCATATAAATGCAACAGCAGTACCTGCTGTAATAACAAGCAAAATTCACCATTAACAATGGATGATTCTAGCTACTGTCTAAATTTTGATCTCGGCAAGAAGAACAAAATCCATCACCACAGCTAGAAAGAGCATGTTAAAATTAGTAAAATTACAAAGTTTGGTCGAAATGTTGTAAAATGCGGAAAATATAGCCCTGCGAAATTTGCAAAGTTTGTATTAAATTGTATTACGCACGGGAATTTGCATTACTTTCAGCCCAAATGTGGTCAACCTCGTCCCCCTTCTCAGCACGAAGGCCCTGGGGACGAGGTTGAAATGTGGTGCATTTTCCCGCGCGTAATACAAATTAATACAAAATTTGCAAATTTCGTAGGGCTATATTTTCCGCAGTTTACAACATTTCGCGGCCATTAAACTTTGCAATTTTACTAATTTTAACATGCTCTTTCTAGCTGTAGTGATGGGTGGATAAATATTGCATAGATAAATTCTAACTTTTGAAGGATTTGTAAGAAATGTTCGAGGGAACTGTCTCAGTGTTAAACACGAAGTCAGTTGCCGCAAACATTTCTTACAAATCTTTCAAAATTTAGAATTTACCGATGCAAAATTCCTACTGTGATAACAGAAACTTTGATAGTGTAAACCAGGCTTCATAAAATAATTAATGTGTATTCTTACCGCAAGTCGTTTTCCAGAAATTTTTCTCTGGTCGCTCTTTTCCTTCGTTTCTGCCTCAGTAGCAGCGGCTAGAGTCTGATATCTGGAAAACAAACGCAAAGCTCATATCAGTGAGATGACAAAGAACAGTGATAAACTGTAGACCGATTAAAACATAGTTGTTCATTCTTTTTTCTTCCAAAATTAATTTAAACCAAGGTAATCACAGCCGCCTTATAGAAACCTCAAGCCTATAACAGTATAAATATCAGGGTTCGAAATAACGGTTCGTGATTCGTGAATCACGAATCATTTTTCATTTTTCACGAACCCAATTTCATAGAAATTGATCAAAATCACGAATCAAAAGTCTCTTAAATTGATAAAAATATACAATAATAAATTCAGTTCTTTGTAAATGTGATGAAGGATAATATATTCTGAAGATATTGTTGTTAGATTGTACTTAAAAACGATTATAATTCCACCCAAAATTCTATTTCTTTGCGAGTTTGCGATGTATATTATATATTTGAAAATTGCAGTGCTTCCACTTTTTAACTTCCAATTAGAGAAAATTCCTTGAAAATTCCTTAAAATTTCCTTAAAATAAAAAAATTAATTCACGAACCTTTTTTCAGAATTATTTCGAACCCTGAATATAATATTTATACCATGTATTCTCTTTCATATAAATTAAACGTTAAAGGATTTCAAAGGATTATCATTTGGCTTCATGGGTTCTTTCTAATCTGAAACTCTTACACTTCGCTTTAAATAGTAGTGTCTGTTAAAGAACCGCTTATTAGCCTGGTAATGCATAAAATATAAAATAATGAAAAATTGCGGTATATTTCATTAAGGTCGCCATCAGAAGCACTTTATGTAATGTACTGTTCAACAAAGTGAAATTTTACACCAGGACAGACGTAATATTTCACATACTTGTAGCATTCGACGACTCTGGATGAACTGCAAGTTACGAAGGAGTCAGTTTTGGCAATGTATCGAACTGGACTTGGTAGTAAAAATCCTGGTAGAAATCTGCCGAATGCAAACATTTCTTGTTCAAAGAATGATAACAAGCCATCCATGGAAGCAACACAAATGAAATCCTTTCCTACACAAAACAAGAGAATTGCTCATACTGAGTCACTGGTTCTCTAGGGAGAACAGATCAGAACTGATAGAGCTATCCAGTATAAAGTTAGATTAGTTTAGGCTTCCTTCTGCAGTAACACACAATGAATAAGAGATGATCCTTACTGGACCTCTACGAAGAACAGTTTAGAACTGATAGAGCTATCCAGTATAAATAAAGTTAGTCTAGTTTAGGTTTCCTCCTGTAGTAACACAGGATCAATAAGAGATGATCCTTACTGGACCTCTAGGAAGAACAGTTTAGAACTGATAGAGTTATCCAGTATACATAAAGTTAGTTTAGTTTAGGTTTCCTCCTGTAGTAACACTGGATCAATAAGGGATGATCCTTACTGGACCTCTAGGAAGAACAGTTCAGGACAGAACTGATAGAGCTATCCAGTATACAGAAACAAGATGACATTATAAATTAACAAAATACCTTTAACACCACCAAAAGGTCCATATGTAAATGAATATGACGTCCTATCCAAAATATGCTCATACACAAGGTTTAATGTGAAATGGTTGCCATGTTCAACAGCTCCTGATATTACTAGGTATAGAAATAGGCACGTCAGGGGTACACATCAGGGTACCAGTAAAAATAGGTACATTAGTGTACATATAAAAATAGGTACACATAGCGTACATGCAAAAACAGATAAAAATTGGTACGTTATAGCGTACATATACAGAGGCACCCATACCAACATATAAAAATAGGTTCAATTAGAGTACATGCATAGCAAATATAAAATAAGCATATATAGCATACATATGAAAAGGAGTATGCATACAGCAATATGATATGATCCTACAAGAGATTTGGACTACTCCTATAGAAATTCCTATTGCAGTCCAAACTTCCTATAAGAAATTAGGATTTTTGGGAAAGGAGAAATTCTAGTCTAGAAATTCTAATAAATGTAGAAAATATTAAAGAAATAACCATCTACCTGAGACACTATAGACAGAAAATTTTCTTGGATGAAGGATACCTAGATGAAGTTGGTCACTTCCACTACAATAATGAAGAGACAACTAATTAAAAATCATTAAAATCCAGAGCATATTTTGGGGATGTACAGTTTTCAACTGAGGGTGACCCTCCCCCCCCCCCTCCCCCCACCACCAAGAGCCGACTTGCTAGGCTTTTTTCTACAATAATCAGGCCAGGAAATTTATGTTGATTTTAAGTCATAAATATTTTTATAAGTGACATCTGCAATAAAGCCTGTGATCATATTGGCAATACTATAGAGTTGTGGCTCCAATATTTTTCAAAAAATGTCAATTGTCATACAGAGGCAAAATGTCAATTGCCATATTAACAAGACAAAATGTCAATTGTCATACTAGTTAACGAGACAAAATGTCAATTCTCATACTAACAAGACAAAATGTCAATTCTCATACTAATGATACAAAATGTCAATTCTCATAGTAACAAAATAAAATGTCAATTCTCATACTAACAAGAAAAAATGTCAACTCTCATACTAACGAGACAAAATGTCAATTCTCATACTAACAAGACAAAATGTCAATTCTCATACTAACGAGTGAGATAAAATGTCAATTGTCATACTAATGAGACAAAATGTCAAATCTCATACTAACGAGACAAAATGTCAATTCTCATACTAACAAGACAAAATGTCAATTCTCATACTGACAAGACAAAATGCAAATTCTTATACTAACAAGATAAAATGTCAATTCTCATACTAACGAGACAAAATGTCAATTTTCATACTAACGAGATAAAATATCAATTCTCATGCTAACGAGACAAAATGCTAATTCTCATACTAATGAGGCAAAATGTCAATTCTCATACTAACAAGATAAAATATCAATTATCATACTAACAAGACAAAATGCCAATTCTCATACTAACAAGACAAAATGTCAATTCTCATACTAATGAGACAAAATGCAAATTCTTATACTAACGAGACAAAATGTCAATTCTCATACTAACAAGACAAAATGTCAATTTTCATACTAACGAGACAAAATGCCAATTCTCATACTAACGAGACAAAATGCCAATTCTCATACTAACAAGACAAATGTCAATTCTCATACTAACAAGACAAAATGTCAATTCTCATACTAACGAGACAAAATGCCCTGCTTCCAGTTGCAGAATAGGCTGAGTCATCTGTATCTCCAACATAAGATCCTCAGGCTTGAATTCTGCCGTACGAGGCATGAAAATACGCAGAATGCCATGATAGCTGCCAACAATGATCTTATCTAGAGTTAAAACCAATTTGTCTAGGAAACCAGCTGGCAATGTAAATAAGCTGATAAATTATGGAAGCCCATTGAGGGAAGGTACACTACACTGGAAAATTTTTTGAAAACTTAACAATTTGCCAAAACAAAAACAGAGTGCTTGACAGCTTCATGTAAACACAAACGCTGTTACTTTTTTGTACCATTTACAAACCAAGCATCTCGGGTCGGAAAATAGTAAATCAGAATGCTTTAATTTTGTACAAATATCTTTGCTCTATTTGAAATATTTTGTGTTTACAGGAATGCTAATTTAACTTGTAAACAAACTGCAATGGCACATAAAAGCTCAGCACATTAGAAATGGCAGAGTATAAAATTAATAATAATTTTCACTAATCAAAGCTGGTATGTGCAATGCAGGCTGACAGATCACATAGGTGTAAATTATGAAATGGCAGGTGTGAACTGCTGGATGTCAAAACTTTATACCAAATTATTATACAATTTAAGGCTGAAAATACTTAAAAATATGGTAAAATACATTGAACTTTACAACCAAAACAGGTTAATTAAACTGCTATTGCTTTTCTCGAGACGAATCAACGGAAATTTGGAACAGTACGACTATTAATACAAGCTGTACAAAACCAATGCCTTTTGTTCCATTTTACCTGAAGGCGAACTCTCGTTGTCAATGTTTGCAACGCACAAACACCCTTGGTCAAAGTCTTCCTCACTGCCTGCCCAAGTGGACCACCAATCCCTAGCTTTAAACAACGACATGAGACGATTATTTCAAGACATCTTTGCTTTCTTTTTGAAATTTTATTGTGATTGTTTTCACCGCCATTGGTAACAAGGCTGAGCCCGCCCTTTTCTTCGGTCAGCTGTAGTCCACACTAATCTACACAGCGGACCCAAGGAGCTTTTTTGCATTTTAGCATAAATTCCGTAAGATTGTAATTTTTAACCAGATCACAAATACAAACCAGATAAGATTGGTTGGCGGTACTCGAAATTACTGGCTAGTTTGGTAGAAAGACATTTAGTTCCCTTGGAAACCGATTTTCAAATGGCAAAGCCATAGAGAAAGGGATAGACAACCTATTTACAAAAATTGAAAATCACCACAATTATGTCCGTTTCAAACGTCGACATGCAACTAATTCAATTATTAAATGATGCACATATAAAATTCGACGAGTGAAGCAATTAAAGTCTTTAATTATGGTCAACCGTCATATTAAATTCGGTCGTCATATTAAATGCAACGGGCGAGCTAGGAACTGCATGCTTTCGACTGACGTTTAATTAAAACAAACGTCAACCTAGTTTCCAAGTAGACACTCCCCAAAAGCAAAGAAACATAATAAAACCATTTCTCTTACTGTTCAAATATCGTCAGCGATCTATGCTGCAAATAAAAATATGCAGATAATGCCCTGTTCAAAACGTATGCAACTGATCAACAATATCCCACACACTTTTATAAAAAAAAAATTTAATATAGCCCTGCGGTAGGTAGCCTGAGTCAGACGAATAACGAATTATCGTTATTCGTCTGACTCAGGCTATGCGGTAGGTAGCCTGAGTCAGACGAATAACGAATTATATTCGTTATTCGTCTGACTCAGGCTATGCGGTAGGCTAAATATGAATAATTGAGACCTTAAGATTGGCGTTTACGACAAACTGCTAACCGCAAACTTCATGCAAATTGGATTTGACTAAAGTAAGTTTTACAAGTTTTGGACAGCTAACTGGTTAATTCATGCTTCAACTTTGATGCGCAATTTGTCTTAACTTCGAACGGCTAACAGTTGACCTCAAAATACGATTTGAACTTTGCCTTTTGCGGTTATAGCAGTCTGCCATAAACGTCTCTATTATCATTTTTTCTGTGTTGGTGTAGTGTACTCAGGTGAATATGATGCTTGTGATGTTACTCTGAGTGTATATCCACACCGGGCAAGCTTGAAAAATATGCCTGGCCACGGTCGGTGTTCCCACCATAGCCAGGCATATTTCTCAAGCTTGCCCGGTGTGGATATACACTCAGAGTAACATCACAAGCATCGTCTCTATTACCTCAGTCAATATATCCATCTTATGCTGTATTGAAAAACTTTATTGTTCTTTAGGAACAGATTTAATTATTCAATTACGATCTGCTATTAGCAATTCTATTAATTAATTTGGAAGGGTGTTACAATCACATTTCTAATAGCCTCAAACCAAGAGCATGTCTGATCTCTTCTGTCAGAAAGTGCAGAATTTCCCTGGGGGTGGATGGGACTGTGTAAAATAATCGATTCTGACTTTTATAGAGAGAAGCTCCACTCTGTTTGAGAACCATCATCACGGGTCTGGGTGTTGCTGGGGACTCCACATAGATCCAGTTGTGTCTCAACCACACGACAGTTCTGTAGCTGGCACTCACACCAAAGTTTCCTCTTCATGTGTGCTTCCAGGCCGCGAATTATTATTCCTGTCTGAATTACCGCCGTTGGCAATCAATTTCCTCAATTGCAATAATGGAGAATCTGGATGCGGCTCGTCGTATCTTATCACAGAAGTGCCAGAAAATATAACACTATCTTCGCTCGAACGTCTTTTTCGTCTAAGAGATTTTTTCAGCTTTATCCATTGTTGTAATTCGCGACGATGCTTGCTTTTTAATCTTTCTATTTTTTTAGTTAATTCAAGTAATACTTCTTGCATTTCATACCGCAAAGATCTTTGGGTAGTTAAAAACTGCACTCTCTTGTTCGACTGATCTGGAAACGAATATTGCATGTAAGTAGGTATTTTGAATAAACTAGTGAAAATATTATAAATATCTATTCTATAATTTCATTTAAAAATATTCTGTTCTGTTCTTCTGTTCTGTTCTGTTCTGTTCTGTTCTGTTCTGTTCTGTTCTGTTCTGTTCTGTTCTGTTCTGTTCTATTTTGCTGTGCTGTGTTATGTTGTGACCAGAAATTGCCAATTTTAACACAAACCTATGGCAACGTTAAATAAAAAGTAAAAAACTAACATGCTAATGATAGCATTATTATCTAACCTGTCATGAACTTTGTGCGGCAAAGAGTTCGTTTTAAAAGCTTCTTAAAGTACTCAAACAAGACGCCCAAGAGAAACGCGAGACAAAAAAGAACAACACAAATGAACAGACATTGCTTGTAAACGATAAACGTCGGATCAATCAGCGACTTTGCACGTTTAATGGACGGACTCACTTCACTTTCCTAAAAGAACAGAATTGAAATAAGATTTTTCTTTAGAATTCGGAAAAGATAGACTTTGGGCCGCTGTCGACGGGGTTAAAGAACGAGTACTTCTATAACATCACAATCGAAAGATAGACAGAATGATATCCAATGATGGTTTCAACAACATACCTCAATCGTATGAACATTCGCTTCGATAATCTGAAAAATATCTTTTCTATTTTCGCTTATATACTCGCGAAAACATTTCTGCAGCTTCTTGGCCTCGCCAGCCAAGACAACGCCGTACGCTGAGGAATAATCATATATTTTACTGATGCGAATCCCAACATTATCAAACAGGTCTCTTCGACTCCCAAGAACGTACGCATCAACAAGAGCCCCCTTAACATAACCTTTGGTTAGAGCGTTGTATATGTCGTAGAGGTTATTGTAAGAATGCTCTAAAACGAGATGGATATATTCATTTGAATATAATATACACTTAATTTTTGTTTTATTTATTTTATATTTATGAAGCTTCTCACTCATGGATCTGATTGCAAGTAAAGACTACCAAATTACCTAAATCAGCACGGGCATTTTTCCTCACGGCAAGTTGATGTTCAGAAGAGTTTTGAATAACAGCCACCTGAAATGCAAAACACGTAGAAAATGTGAAAAGTAATTTCAAATTAAACATTTATTCGCTGTTGGTAAGGTATAGTGGAAATTCATACAAGCATCTAAGGCTACTACCGTTTTTCAATTTTTAGAAGATTTTGGTAGAAGAGCACTCCCCCAATTCCACCAAAATCACCCACCATGCACAAGATAATGTAATTACAAAGAAAGATTAAGCCTCAAAACTCAGTTGAAGATTGGGACAGACGACAGTAGAAAAGTGCTTAAGGTATATGTACACATAACCTTACCTTCATGCCATACAATTTCATTGGTTCAGCGACAACTTCAATCGTGATATTTGACGTAACAATGGAGGTATACAACGACACTATAATACAACCAGTTAATATCCAAAGTATACAAATGATCCTCCCTGCAAAACTGCGAGGAAATTTGTCTCCGTAACTATGGAAATATAAAGAATAAATACACTATTATACACAGTTGGTTTGCTTTATATTAGAACTATTAGAACTTAAAGTTAAAAACTTATAATTTAATTTCAAAGAACTTATAACTTAAACTTAGTTTAGTTTAGGTTTCCACCTTCAGTTACATTCGGGAAAGAAACAGTTTAGAACTGATTGACCTGTCTGGTATAGATAAATTGAGTTTAATTTAATTTCCTCCTGTACTCTGTAGTAAAGCTTGAGCAATAGGGAAAGACACTTCTGCCGACCTCTAGGAACAACAGTTTGGAACTGATAGAGCTGTCTGCTAAATTTCTCTAGGAACAACAGTTTGGAACTGATAGAGCTGTCTGCTAAATTTCTCTAGGAACAACAGTTTGGAACTGATAGAGCTGTCTGGTAAATTCATCTAGGAACAACAGTTTGGAACTGATAGAGCTGTCTGGTAAATTCATCTAGGAACAACAGTTTTTCACCTATCCAGTGCAATAATAGTTAAGCTCCGCTCAAACGAGGCTGAGAGTTGATGAGTGTTGCCAGTCACACATTGTTGCAGGGGACATTTCAAGCTCTAGATCAACAAAATAAAGTTTTGATGAGTGTTCCAACTATGTTTTAACTTAAATAGAATACATGATAGTGTTGGGAAAGCATTGAAGAACAGCTAACCAAGCTCGCGTGACTGCCAACTCTCACGCACTCTCAGCCTCGTTTCATCCGGGCTTCAGTCTAGTTTTAGTTAATATTACCCAATGGTTGTCATGGAAACCATAGACCACCAGATTCCTTGGGTGACACCAGGGAAAAATGATCGTGGGAATTGACTGTTGTTGCTGAAACTTTCCACACACCACATGACGATCCCAATCGCCGATGTGAACGCAACCATAAGCAGGACAATCGGTAACGTATCCACGATGGCATGCAACAACATAAAAGATGCAGTGTGGGTGTCATCTTCAAGGACGAGAAAAATCACCCCCGGAGATTCGACTAGGGGTATAAACTCGTACCGCTTGTAGTACTTCACTTGAAAGACCTGACCGTACATTGGGAAATGTAGCTCGATAGCGTCACCAACATGGTCCCGGAATTCCGACACCCCAGGTTTGAGATAACTCGAAGTGTCCCGCGCGTGGTTCTCGAAACGCATGACCGTCGGCGGGTGTGCGTGACAAAACCCGCAACACGTGGACACCATGCCTGGTAAGATTTTTGAAAAAATTCCAGAGACTCTGCTGTCATTTTTGTATATATAGGGAGGGTTGATCCACCAATTCGTTCTGTAATCTGATGCACATCTGCAGGTCTCTAGGAAAATGACATAACCAGTGTTCGCTTTCAATTGATGGGTTTTAGCATGCGTTAGGAGACAGAAGATGGCAGACAACTTCAGAAATGCCGATGATTTACAGGAGCAAGTGATTTAATGGGCACGTAATAAGACGAGATAAAAGAGAGCTGGTCAGGGACATTATGGAATGAGAAGATCAGAAGAATACTTTGGATGGTAGAATTTGCAGAGAAGACGAGGGAAGGAAGGCTGAGATGGTATGGACATGTAATGAGAAGAGATGAAGGAGAGCCAGTCAGAGACATTATGGAATGAAGAGATCAGAAGAAGATGTGGAGTGGTAGAATTTGCAAAGAAGATGAGGAAAGGAAGACTGAGATGGTATGAACATGTAATAAGAATATGTGGAGCTCAATATAAAGTTGGAAATGAAGTGGAACAATGAAAAAGAGATATCACAGAAGAGATGAATGATATAAAAGATGTAAATATCAAGGATACTGATGGTAAACACGACAGGGAGAGAAAAAGACAAGAACCTGAGCCGGCTTTGTACAAGAGTAAAACACACAATGAGGTGGATTTGTACTAGAGTAAAACACACAATGAGTTGGCATTGTACTAGAGCAACACACGATGTTGGTGACTACGGCATATTCAATATCGTAGATTACCTGCAGATATTTCAGTCGATGCTCCGTCTCCCTTCACAGTAAACGCTCTTAACCTTATTCTGTACACAGCATAAATCTCGAGGTCCACCAAATTATGTGAAAGAATATTAGGCCCCGTAGTATGAATGACTGTCTTAGTATGTTCATGCAAAGCATTTCCAGCCAAATGAGTCATTTCGAACTCAATTTTGTATCCAAGTAAAATACCGTGAATGTAAAATTGATCACTTATTGGTTTCCAAGTGAGAGGGATTGAAGTCGGAGTTGATTTGCTGATGGCTTTGAATTCCTCCGGTGCGCGACTTGGAACTAAAAGAGAGAACTTAAACTGTCACTTAAAACTATTGCATTTGTGTAAGGGAAGCTTAAAAAAGCTTGTATCAATCGGTCTCGTGTTGTCGCATGTAAGGAGAGCGCTTCCAGTTTAAGACTGATAGAAAAACTATCCACTGTAAACAAAGTTACTGTAGTTTAGTTTTAGTAGTAATATCGGATAATTAAAAAATGACTCTTTACTGGATTTTGTAAAGTCAGTTTAGGTTTTTTCCTATAACACTGAAGCAATGAAAGATGGATGGCCCTTTACTGGGTGAACTGTTTAAACTTGATGGAGGTATCCAATATAAACAAAGTTACCTACTTTTTCTTACTGGACCACGAGAGTGAACAGTTTAAAACTGATAGAGCTATCCAGTATAAACAAAGCTACATAGCTTCTTCTATCCTTTTTAATCCCATTGCACAAATACACCAATTACCACCTACCATCTTCGTCCGTCTGCACAGCAACCTCGGGACTTGCCACTCCAGCGCCAACAGTAGTAAAACCAACCACTCTTAGTGTATAATTTGTGTATTTCCACAGATTTTCGATATCAATATTACGATTCGTTTCAGAGACATTATACTCTCCTTCCCATTCAGATTCGTTTGCTCTCTTGAGAAAAATACGGTAGCCTCGCAAGTTCCCGTGAATTCGAGGTTGAGGAATTCGGTCCCATGCTACTTTAATACTTGTTGAGCTTGTGTTGTATGCGTACACGCTTTGTGGCCAAGTACTGGGAACTAAATGGGCGACAATGACATATTCTTAGACATACAGTTGTTGCGGAGTCTCCCAAGAAGGGTTTTTGTTACCTCCGAAAGCTCCAACTACTTACAAATCTGAGGACTGCAAAATCATTTTATTTTCCTAAAGGGCGATTTGCAGTACACAACGTTGGTCTAAAACTGTCACATGCAACCTGCTTACAGCTTCAAACACACAACTTGTAAAACAAGCACACAACTTGCTTGATACGTTGTTGTAAAGTAAAGAAAACTGGAGGGAGGGAGGGAGGGGGGTAACCTCTTATGCCTTCATCTATGACATATGAGGCTTTCAGATTACCATTTCGAAGACTAAATATAGAACGATTTCCCGGAGAACCATGGCCCCGGAACGGCCTGAACCCCCCCCCCCTCCCCCCACCCGTTTGAAGTTGTATACGCCCTGCACTACACGGGACCAGCACGTTTCCTTACCATCTTCGTCTGTTCGGATTGGAACAGTCTCAGAAAAAGGTCCACGACCATTGGATGTAAATCCAGCTACTTGAATATCGTAGAATGTAAATTTCCAAAGATTTCCAAGTATAACTTCGCCACTCGTCGGTGACACTGATATATTCTCGGAGTGACTTTTTCTTCTGTATTTCACAATATATCCGCGCAAAATACCGTTGTAACCAGAGGTTGATAAATGAGACCATTTTACCCAAATTGACGTGGAGTTGATTGCGCCAGCCGCAAGTTGGGTAGGTGCTAAGGATGGAACTAAACAGAATTTTTGAATGAGTGTCTGTTTGCGTGTCAGCACTGGGACTTCAAACGTGTTAATACGAAAGAATGATAGGTTATCATATGAGGGGCGAGTCGATACCAGTTTTATCGCTTGAAGGACGATATCACTATAAGCGATAAAACTGATATCGCCTCGTCCCGATTATGATAACATGTTTATTATATACTTGTGCCTTTATCAGGATCAGAATTTATTAGAAAATTAATGATTGCCCCAACGCAACGCATTTTTAAATTAGGGACACAAAAAACCGATATCAGTGAAAATAAAGATAGCAGTGACATATCGTTTTTATGGTACCCTGTTATCCCTTGTTATCCCCTGAAAAAGTATGTGATGTAGGTCTATATCCATAGACAACCCTTACCATCCTCATCTGTTGAGACCAAGATGCTCTCGCTAACATTTCCTTCCCCTTTGCTTGTGAATGCAGAAATTCGGAACAGATATTTCGTAAACATCTTTAAGTTATTTACAGTACGACTTGTTTCTCTTTCTTCTACACCAATCATATTCCAAGACTCGTTGCTAAGGTATACTCTGTAATATATGCGGTAACCAAGGATGACGCCATTTTGATGGTTGCTAAGGACCTTGTACCACTGAAGATGAATTGATGTTGAGCTCATGTTGCCAAACGAATGGAACACGGGTGATGCGCTTGGCACTACAAGAACAAGAATTGCATGAGAGTTGATGAAGGATATACTAAGCGAAAACTCTCATTAACTCTCATCAAAATTTGAACCAGTTAAAAGTTGATGAGAGTTGATGAAAGTTAATAGGAGTTGATGAAAGTTGATAAGAGTTGATGAAAGTTGATAAGAGTTGATGAAAGTTGATAAGAATTGATGAAAGTTGGTAAGAGTTGATGAAAGTTGATAAGAGTTGATAAGAGTTGATGAAAGTTGATAAGAGTTGATGAAAGTTGATAAGAGTTGATGAAAGTTGATAAGAGTTGATGAAAGTGGATGAGAGTTGGCGATCAAACACGAGTGAGAGTTGCAACTCTCATCAACTCTCATCTTGGTTTAACTGAGGCTTAAGTATTGTACCGTCTTCATCAGTGTACACCAGACTTCTGGCTGACATCCCTCCAATTCCTTTCGAAGTGACACCAGCAACTCTTAGTTCATATTCTGTGTACTTTCTAAGGCCAGTTACATGAACAGACAGATAGTCAGGAGGTACTGTGATATTGCGAACACCCTCGTTAGATGAGGATGGTTTGTAGAACAGGATATAGCCACGAAGAATGCCATTAATGTCGGCTCGTGATATGGTTTGCCAGCTAATATTCAGAGATGTGGAGCTCATATCATAACCAACAGGTTTGAGATTCGCTGACACATTGGGTACTGTCAAAAGAAGAGAAGAATAAGGCGACCGTTTACATGAGACTAGGAGGAACTCAAACCGAGATGATTTCGTTTTGGTCATAGTATAATTTATAATAGATGTTCACATGAAACCAGGACGAAAAATTGCTCACACCGGTCTGAAGTCATTCTGCTCGCTCGACCGAACCGACTATCTTCAGACCGAATGAATTCGGAGAGGGATGAATGTAAACACAATTACACAAATACATTTCAGACCGGTCTACTCTCGGCTGTGCTCTTGGCTTCAGAAGAACGCATGCTGACAAAAAATGGCGGACAAGGGGAATATATTGGAAGACTCACCGTCTTCATCGGTTAGTACGATCAAAGGGTCGCTAGGAATTCCCACACCTCGTCTGTTCATGCCAGAAATTCTTAATCTATACCAACTATACTTCTGTAACTGAGCCAGCCTGCCTCTGGTAGTATTTAGGAAGACTGTAATCCTGGTTTCGTTTGATCCTACATTGCCAGGCCATGGTAGCTCTTCGGAAATAACAGCGTATCCCAGAATGGCGCTCTGACTTGGCTGACTTGACAAGCGATTCCAGTGAAGTACCAGACTCGTTGAACTACGATTGAACGCTGTTAAATTTTGAACTGAGTGTGTTGGAACTATATGAAACGAAATGAAACCAGCATACTCATGAACACGCTCATATATCTTGTACCAAAATCAAGTATACTCATGAACATGCTCATATATATAGCAAAATTTGCAGATTCAGTCACACCTGTTATATATGTGTGATTTGGGGTTGGTTAGACCTGGAAAACCTATCACTACCAACTTACCGTCTGTTGAGGTAAACATTAATGGAGTAATTTCATACGGGCCAATTCTTCGGTCATTATACAAGGCATCGTAAAGAGACATTGCACCAGGAAAGTTTTGCGAGTAGTAAATGACTTCCATGGTGGCCACGACACTTCCTGGACTAAAAGAGGAAAATCAAAGATTTTCCTGAAACGCTTTTCAAATGTATAAATCCTTAAAACGACTAGCTTCGTTGCTGGTTAACTCTCTCAGTTCTAAAGTGTTTTTTCTAGAGGTCCAGTAAGGATAATCCCTTATTGATGATGCCATTTTAGGAATTAACTGAACGTAAACAAATCTAGCTCTTTAATTCTGGATAAATCTATCAGTTTTGAACTGTTCTGTCTAGAGGTCCAGTATAAGAGCCCTGCTTTTAAGCCTTCTAGTCCAGGAAAAAAACATAGAAAAGCTTGCCTGTATTCCATGATTTTTATATCTTTTATAGCTTCGTCTTTATGGAGTTCAAATATCTAAGAAATAAAATCTTTCTCAACATTAGTTAATCAATCTATGAAACGGATCACGTGTTCGTACTTACTGCTGTTTTCAGTTCTTTGCTTAAATCCTGGTACAGTTTGCTTGAATTCACCAAAAGCTCATCAGTCCAGACCATATCATCCAGCTTAAACTTTATAGTGAAATCAATATCTAACGTAAAAAATAGCACAGTACAATTACTATTCCCATACGCACTGAATTCAATTGAAATCAATTTAATCTTCATTTGAGTAGCTCTATCAGTTCTAAACTGTTCGCCTTAAAGCTCATTTTAAGCGAAAATGAGAGTTGATGAGTGTCTTCATCGCATGTTAACTCTTATCAACTTTGAACTGGTTTAAATTTTGCTGAAAGTTCATGAGAGTTTTCGCGACGCGCGCGGTAATATCTCATCAACTCTCATCAACTCTCATGCAACTCTTGTTCTCGTTTGACCGGGCTATCAGAGTTGAGAAAACTCTCATGCAAACTCCCACATTCTACTCTCATGAACTCTCTCCCATCAAGGCTCTAGGGTCATCCTTGATTTCGTATTGCTGCAGGAAGAAATATCAACTAAATAGAGATCCAGTGAAGGCATCCTATGCTGATCTATTTTTAGAAGAAGAAGGGGAAACCTATTCACAGTGAAGTCACATACGCTAACCACTATACCATCAACATCCCAGCATTACCTGGACATGGTTGAGTTTCACAATGCCTCGTTTCCACGTTAGGTCCAAACACGTGACAATCTTGTCCACCATAAAGAGGCGATGGTCTCGTACAGAACCTTCTTCTAATCTGCGTACCATTATCGCAACTTTTACTACACGGTCCGAATGACGACCACGTGCTGTAGTTTCCATGAATAGGACAGGGTCTTACGTCACAGGATGTGGCGTCACTCGTAGGTCCTAGTTTCGAACAACTGTCACCGCCAAATCGAGGTTCGGGGTTAGTGCAATATCGATAGCGAATTTTGACACCTAACCCGCACGTTTCGCTGCAGCCCGAAAACTCAGACCACTCGGAAAAGTTCCCATGAATCGGGCATGGCTGTGTGTGGCATGGACGAGTTTCGTTACTGGGGCCGAGTGTGGAACAATTCAACCCGTCGAAAAGAGGCAATGGGTTATTACAATGTCTAGTTCTAAATTGCGTCCCATTCCCGCAAGTGTGACTGCAAACACTAAACATAGACCATTCGGAGTAGTTTCCATTTACAGGGCATTGTGGGACATCACAATTCACAACTTGGACAAGAGGGCCTAGGCTCGAACAATCGTTCCCACCATGCATCGGGATCGGTCGGGTACAACTTCGATACCTTTTCTTAACACTGTTTCCACATGTACGTGAACATTTCGAAAATTCAGACCACTCGGAAAAATTTCCATGCACGGGGCATGGGGCTTGATCACACGGAACCTCTTCAAAATCTGACCCAAGCACAGAACAATTGTCGCCTCCAAAACGGGGAGCTGGATTCGTGCAAAATCGTCGCCGAATTTTAGAACTATTTCCACAAGTTTTAAAGCAAGGTGAAAATTCCGACCAATCGGAAAAATTTCCGTGGATTGGACACGGCCGTGTGTCGCAGGAGACTGTGTCCGAATCTGGACCCAGGTTCATGCAATCTCGTCCGCCGTAACTCGGGATAGGATTGTTACAAATGCGAGTTCGGGTTTTTGTAGAGTTGCCACATGTCTGAGAACAGACTGAAAAATTCGACCACTCACCATATCTGCCGTGTATAGGACATTCCCCAAGATTGCATGTCCTTATTTCATACCCTAACCCCAAGCAATTTCGGCCACCATATTTTGGTACTGGTTCCGTACAAGTCCGGTTTCGGGTCTTATAACCGTGTCCACATGAAGTACTGCACGAGCCGAACGCTGACCATGCGGAATAGTTACCATGAACAGGACAATGAGTGAGGTTGCAGACTTGGACTTCTAGAGGTGGGCCAATTCTTGAGCAATTCTGTCCACCATATTGAGGTTTGGGGTTGGTGCAATTTCGAGTTCTATACCATGTACCCCCACCGCCACATGAGACAGAACATTCTGAAAAGTTAGACCAAGAGGTGTAGCCCCCTGGAATAGGACAAGGTGTCATACCACACTCAATTGTCTCCATTGTTGGACCAATGTTAGAACAATTTTGACCTCCGTACTGAGGTTTGGGGTTGGTGCAACTTCGAGTTCTATACCGCGTGCCTCCATCGCCACATGAGACAGAACATTCAGAAAAGTTTGACCAAGGGGTGTAGCCCCCTGGAATAGGACAAGGGTCCTTACCACACTCAACTGTCTCTATTGCTGGTCCAATGTTAGAGCAATTTTGACCACCATACTGAGGTATAGGTTGGGTACAATTTCGAGTTCTATACCGTGTACCCCCACCGCCACATGAGACAGAACATTCAGAAAAGTTAGACCAAGGGGTGTAGCCCCCTGGAATAGGGCAAGGAATAAGTTTACACTCCACTGTCTGTAAAGCTGGACCAATGTTAGAACAATTTTGACCACCATACTGAGGTATAGGTTGGGTACAATTTCGAGTTCTATACCGTGTACCTCCACCGCCACATGAGACAGAACATTCTGAAAAGTTGGACCAAGTGGTATAGCCCCCTGAGATAGGACAAGGGTCCTTACCACATTCAACTGTCTCCATTGTTGGACCAATTTTAGAACAATCTTGACCTCCGTACTGAGGTTTGGGGTTGGTGCAATTTCGAGTTCTATACCGTTTACCCCCACCGCCACATGAGACAGAACATTCTGAAAAGTTAGACCAAGGGGTGTAGCCCCCAGGAATAGGACACGGGTCCTCACCACACTCAACTGTCTCCATTGTTGGACCAATTTTAGAACAATTTTGACCTCCATATTGAGGTATAGGTTGGGTACAATTTCGAGTTCTATACCGTGTACCTCCACCGCCACATGAGACAGAACATTCTGAAAAGTTGGACCAAGTGGTATAGCCCCCTGAGATAGGACAACGGTCCTTACCACATTCAACTGTCTCCATTGTTGGACCAATTTTAGAACAATCTTGACCTCCGTACTGAGGTTTGGGGTTGGTGCAATTTCGAGTTCTATACCGTTTACCCCCACCGCCACATGAGACAGAACATCCAGAAAAGTTAGACCAAGGGGTGTAGCCCCCTGGAATAGGACAATGTCCCATATCACACTCCACTGTCTGTGATGATGGACCTAGTTTGCTGCAGTTTCTTCCTCCATAATCAGGAATGGGATTGTTGCACCCTCTTTTCCTGGTTTTTGTACCAAGGCCGCATGTGACAGAGCAAGATGTAAAATCTGACCACGACGAGTAGTTTCCGTGGACTAGAAAAATAAAGAAAGATATGCGTCTGAAGTCTGCAGTACTTGAAAACTGAGTAGCCTGCTGCTCGGTTGTACAGCAGTGGTTTACGCACGTAAAAATCTCACAACTTGTCAAGAAGATGTGTTCGCAACAGGCTTATAGCAAGCTTGTCAACAAGTTGTAACAATGCTGTTGTTTTATCAAGTTGCTACAAGGTTGTCACTCGCAACTTGGTGCTTGAATTGCAGGACGATAACAAGTTATTGGAACGACTTTAACAAATCTGTTGAGCTCAACAACCTTGTAGCAAGTTGCCAACAAGCTGTTGACAACTTGTCAACAAACCGTGGGAACAAGCAGTGCGAACACATCCTGTTGACAAGTTGTTGGAACAGCATTGTTACAAGTCTGCTGCAGGTTTGTTACAACTTGTGCGTTTTTACTTTTGTACCGGCATCAATTCTCTCCTGTACTAGCACTGGGCCATCATCCTGATAGAGTATCCAGTATAAATAGATTTAGTTAAATTCGTACAATATCTTAACGTACCTCTTTCTTGATTAATAATCTCACACAGTCGTTCCTGTTTCAAACTCTTGAACCAAATGGCAAAGTCGTCAACTGCAATGGGAATTGCTTTCTTCCCTGCATGATTGGCTCCCAGAATCAACTTCTTCCCCTTTCCCTTTTCGTCCTTCCGCTCTTTGATGCTTGCTTTAAAATGATCCCCGCTCGTACAGTTAACAAACAAAGACATTTTCGGTTTAGCCTTTGCATCCCAAATTAGTATAACATGATGCCATATGTGAGACAATAGCTCTGCTTTTATAGTGTAGCTTCGTTTACGAGTGTTACCATAAAATATTAGAAATATTTTCCCTTCTTTGTGTTGTGTATTTATAGTTACTCCACGGCGTTTTCTACTCGGGCCAAGTTGCAACAAAACTCCATCGTGCAAAACTTTCTTTAAGTTCACCCAGAAACTTATAGTGAATCCAGACTTACATCGCGCAGGATCAGGAAGACACGTCCCACTAAAATCCCCCAGGATCACATACGATTTCAAAAGGTTGTTGACTTCTAGTAATTCTAACGCGTTGCCTTTTGGTCCTGGAAACAGATTGTAATTTCCAACAATTCTTGAATGTCGATCGCCTTTCAAATCTTCAACGATATCGTTGATGACTGCATCAAAGTCCCAGTAATTGTCTGCATCGTGAAACCATGGTATATGAGTGCCTACAGAACATAAAGCGAGTGTTGAGACCGGCGCTGTTCGGCTGTTGTATGAAGGACAAATATGAAGAATGGAGAGATTAGAAAACGATGTTGGGTTGTAGACATTAGCGAGTTTGTAGTCATTGGCAACCAACAACGGCGATATTTGTATTTGAGCGAAAACATACATTACTAAACTTTTAAACCACTCATCTTTCTTTTAAACAACCCCAAAATTCCCTGAAGTAGCAATAGTAAGTGAACTCACATAAAACACCCCAAGATTTGAACGTTTTACTCTGTTGGCGTGGTCACGAGCCGTGAAAATGAAGAGTTTGGCAAATACAACGCAACGAGAAAGTGCTCATCAACAAATGACATCTTTACTCTAAGATAAAGGCGACTATAATTTGCATTCGCTAATTGAGCATTCGAGTACGCCGTAGTTCTTCAAATCGTTATTTACATCATTGAAAAGGTGAGGGAAGCAAGGCTGTGATGGCACGGACGTGTAAGAAGAAGAGATGAAAGAGAGCTGGTCAGAGACATTATGGAATGAAGAGATCAGAAGAAGATGTAGAGTGGTAGACATTGCAGAGAAGGTGAGGGAAGCAAGGCTGTGATGGCACGGACGTGTAAGAAGAAGAGATGAAAGAGAGCTGGTCAGAGACATTATGGAATGAAGAGATCAGAAGAAGATGTAGAGTGGTAGACATTGCAGAGAAGGTGAGGGAAGCAAGGCTGTGATGGTATGGACGTGTAAGAAGAAGAGATGAAGGAGAGCTGGTCAGAGACATTATGGAATGAAGAGATCAGAAGATGTGGGGTGGTAGACATTGCAGAGAAGGTGAGGGAAGCAAGGTTGATATGGTATGGACACGTAATAAGAAGAGATGAAGGAGAGCTGGTCAGAGACATTATGGAATGAAGAAATCAGAAGATGTGGGGTGGTAGACATTGCAGAGAAGGTGAGGGAAGCAAGGTTGAGATGGTATGGACACGTAATAAGAAGAGATGAAGGAGAGCTGGTCAGAGACATTATGGAATGAAGAGATCATGTGTAAAGTGGTAGACATTGCAGAGAAGGTGAGGGAAGCAAGGCCATCAAATTAAATAAAGTTAGTTTAGTATTTTCTAGGCGTTACACAGAGATAACGTAAGTATTAAGATTCCGGTGCGGCGTTAGTGATTCAAGAAAATTGTATTATATAATCTTATATGGTGTTAAATGTCCATTACAAAGTGTAAATGGAACTACATATTGGCCAACATAATCGGCGAACTGTGCTTGGTTTATGCAGAGTGGGAATGAATAATTTGTGGTCAGTTCTAATAATTCATTTTGACTTGAACTCATCTAGTGGTAAAAATTTCATGTATGCAAGCACGTTATATTTAGTTGTTTATATATCGCTATAGCGACTCAGCTCTGTTTACGAAGAGTTCGCTGTTGGAATCCACCACATACAAGGTTATGAACAAGACTTCATTCTGAGACAACAATATTTATTTCCCATTTCGTGTCGTTCCTTCCAATTAGATTTAAATTTTTAATACTAATAAAAAATTCGCGTTCATTGTTTCATTTTAATTATTGGACAAGATGATTAACAAGATATTAATAAAAATCTAATGCATTTTTTATGTGCCTTGTACTTGAAGTATTTTTAGCTATCGGGCTGTTTACATGATCTGCCATGCCGCGATGCTGGCATCGATTTTATGTATTTTAAAAAAGTAACAAACAAAATTGATTTCACTTGATTTGAACATCAAAACGTATTCCTACATTCCTATTTTTTTGGCGTAGTGGATTGGAGTCTATCAACTTGTTTTAGACGACAGGATTTAAGATGAAAAATACCGAAATCGGCTCTGAGACGCGTTCTCGAAATCATTTGTAATAGTATTGATTAATAATAATAATGAAGAAGCGATAAGCTCAATGCCGTGGTTTGTGTCTGTATCAGTGGTCTGTACTGAACAGATTAACTATTAAACGCTCCAATTTTTCAGTAAATACTTTGTCTTGAGTTAGTGGCGCTATAAGGATGGGCCTTACTACTCTCACTTGAAATGGTTGAACATATACAGTTCACGGCCAATATTCGAATATAAACTGCCGAAATGTCTGAACTACTTGAAACACTTAAGATATTTCCAAACAAAAGTCTTTTCTTAAGTCAGAAGTAAGTAGCCGATATAATGGTCCACAAATAAAGCCTTCGGAGTTTTCTTAGAATTTTATAATTGTTTTTAACTAGTTCTCAGACACAAACCACAGCAGCTTATTGTAGAATATACTGCCCACACTGGTGTCCAACTTTTGAGAGATCATAATAATATATGCATGATGTTAACAAGATTTGACCTGACCGCAATTTGCACAACAAACCAAATTGACATGTACACGATTCAATAAAGACCACGCTGCGAAATAAATTGCGCTTTATGAAATGTGACATAAACCGCATCAACCAGAAATTAAGAATAAATAAATTATTTGTTAACTTTTCCTTAACACGGCTTTTTTAATAGAATCTGACGAATCTTGCATCGAAGAATCAACTGTAAGCCTTAAATTAAGCTACATTTCCACTATACCAGATAGCTTTCCGTAGCGGCGCGAAAAAGCATCTATCCGATACGGAATGTACAACTTTCAGAAGCTGAGCGAAACAACATTTCTCCGTTGCAATAATTCCTCTGAAGATAGCGTTCCTAAAAGGTACGGATAGATGTTTTTTCACGTCGCTACGGCAAGCTATCTGTACAGTGTAAACACAGCCTTATTTGCAATACAAATGAATCTGATGATCTTATGTTCGGTATACGTTATATGTATATTAGAAACTGTAATTATAAAACAGAAATCTGCACATATATTTGGCCAATGCTTTTGTCCGTCATATTCCGGATCAATCGCATGATGTGAGAATGCTTCTATAGTTTAACTCTACTAAACACTGCACTGCAAGAGAAAAAAAAGTGAAATCCATACTACGAAATTTGCAATTGCACCACTAAATCCATAGTATATCCATCCTATTTCGATACATCATATAGTATGCATGGGAATATACAATTATTATGGATAATCAAAATCCATTCTATTTCCAATAAAGGTTCATACAATTTCACTTCTATGGATCTTCTATGGATATTTTCCAGTGCTGTAGATTTTTTTTTCAATTTTCCCATTTTCACTGAAGCATTTCAGCACTGATAGATCGAGCTATATCGTGCATGTCTTAATGTCACTTACCATTTTGATTCTGAGGACTGGTTTGAGTCCAAGAAATCTGAAAAAGAAATTTGAGCTGGAATAATGACGGTGCATAGATTCTTGTGAAAGGATTTGTAATCTTAATAAACGAAAAAGTGATTGGTATAGGTCCAACCTTGGATACACGGTTGTATTTCAGACATGTTAAGTGCTTCTATTAAATGTAATAAAACCAAAGCTATAGAAAGAGGACGCATGTAGGACAGTCGAGAAAGTTTTCCTCAACAAGCAACTCTGGATATAGATGCTCGCAGCCACTGAGTGGCTTTTATGTCTATAAGGGCCTTTATCTTTTCAGGCTGAATTATCTATATACACCGAGCCTGAAGCTGGACCTTCGACAACAAACACTTCAGGCGAGTTCATTCCGGCAGGGTCAACAACAAAACCCCCTTGGTCTTCTTGTTTAAAAGCTGGTAAATACAAACTAATGGAATATTTAATTTAGCAGTGAGTTTCGCTGGCTATTCATTGGGAAACAAAACACTGGTCATGACGCTTTTTGGAACAGTTCTTGACCCGCACACGATCAAGGTAAACTTGCTCAACAAGTGCTTTCTCACGCCATTTAATAGCCAGTAGAAATACAAGGCAATCGCTCATTTTGTATCAAAATTTGACAAAAATCAGTACTAACTACACTTCAAAAGCCGAATCATTAAAATATTCTACACCTCAATTCAGCGTTAATTGGAACTGAATAATATTTTCTTACCGTTAAAAACAAACCAAGGATGACAAGCGGCGGCTTCATGGATATTACTTTTCAAACAACATTCTATATGGAAGAAACAACAAACTCGAACTTCAGCTTAAGAGTCAAATGCATTTATATTTGTATGACTGAGCAATCTAATTGATCTATGATTAGGACACGTTTAACAAGCTTAGAACTATCGTCTCTGATTGAGTTCGCGTCAGATTTGATCTCCGACCGTATATAAATGATTCACGCCTCACTGACGACTTTAGATATGCAAATGTTTGATATATGATAATAGTGGCATACTTATTCATCGATAAAGAAATTATCTTCAAAGATGTCAGAAATTGATAGAACGCAGTTGCGTTGTAAGTCGAGCAGGGCTGGTTAGGGCTTAATATAGTTTTGGATAGCTTATAGTTAATCATCGATATGCCAGGAGTAATTTCTAATCTGAAAAACTCGGAGAAGATGCAATAAAAAATCGATAATACTGTAGGGCTGAGACGAGTCCTGCTGCAGAGATAAATGCTGGATGATACGGAGAAAAGATGAATGCGAATGTTAAGATGGATCCTGGAAGTGTGGCTGAAGCAGAGATTAGAAGAAAATATGGTGTGGTAGACTTTGCAGAGAAGGCGAGGGAAGCAAGGTGAGATGGTATGGACATGTAATAAGAAGATATGAAGGAGAACTGGTCAGAGAAATTATGGAATGAAGAGATCAGAAGAAGATGTGGGGTATAGTAGACATTACAGAGAAGGCGAGGGAAGCAAGGTTGAGATGGTATGGACATGTAATCAGAAGATATGAAGGAAAACTGGTCAGAGAAATTATGGAATGAAGAGATCAGAAGATGTGGGGTATAGTAGACATTATAGAGAAGGCGAGGGAAGCAAGGTTGAGATGGTATGGACATGTAATAAGAAGATATGAAGGAGAACTGGTCAGAGAAATTATGGAATGAAGAGATCAGAAGAAGATGTGGGGTATAGTAGACATTACATACAAGGCGAGGGAAGCAAGGTTGAGATGGTATGGACACGTAATAAGAAGAGAAGAAGGGGAGCTGGTCAGAGACATTATGGAATGAAGATATCAGAAGAAGATGTGGAGTAGTAGACATTGCAGAGAAGGTGAGGAAAGCAAGGCTGAGATAGTATGGACACGTAATAAGAAGAGATGAAGGAGAGCCAGTCAGATAAATTATGGAATGAAGAGATCAGAAGAAAATGTGGAGTAGTAGACATTACAGAGAAGACGAGGGAAGCAAGGCTAATGTAGATTAGACTTGTAATAGGGATAATATAAGGCTAAGCTGAATAAATACACTTGGTCACCTGTCATATTTCATATTCTGGCGACTTCTTTTGGAGTTTAACATGTGCAAATCTGAAATTTCATCGCTTCAAGTGACATATATACTTAATATTATTTAAATTAGAATTTGGAAACGTCATATAATTGATATACTAAGCATATCTAGATTCCTCTTGCTCCGTTATAACTCCGTGCTTAAAATTTTCTACTAATGTTTTTAAAGCGTTATTGACAGGGGTCCAAATGGGCAAATACTCGGCACGCTGACCCCAGACATCGCCTTAGCTGGCGACAATTTTCTTCAGTGTAAAAAAATGAATATACGGGTATCGATATACACGTACAAAATTTAGACAAAGAATGAAGACATATAGTTACTGGAACTATATTATGTGCTAAAAATGAATATACGAGTATCGATACTGCACGTTCAAAATTTTGGCAAAGAATGAAGCCATTAACTCGGCCAGACCGGTCAAATTGTTGTATAGAACAGGAAACTTTTGGGCTTCGGACCTTTCTGACCGGAAAATTAGGATCAAATTAAAAGGAGGCCCATTTTCGCAATATTTTTGAGAAACGTGGGCCAGATCTATCCATTATACCGAGACAGAAATTCGGGTCCATTAAATGGAAAGCGCCCCCTACGATGAAACAAATGTTTTTCTTTTAGCAATCCTTTCCGACGCAAATATGCAGCAAGGAAAAGTGCATGTGTTGGTACATGTGGCTGTTTATATCATCTGACTTTGCTAGGATGTATAACAGCACTACATGTATTCACAAAACTTTCACGCGGTGATTCGTACGGTTGACTGTGCTCAGATTCGTCCCGGCGCTTCGTGTGTCTGCATGTATGAAACTAGAAGGCGCGAAATTGCGTTCCGATTTCATTCTTAACAACTAAGTAAGCTATTCGTCGTTTTTCATATATATAAAATACACATTAAATTAGTTTTTATTTAGATATTAAAATGATATAAAATAACAAACTATATATTCTATATAAGAAGTGTTTTTCCTACCTTATACATACCACATCAAATTTCATTCCTCTGACAGCAGTCATCCATTAATATGAACATTAATGAACAACAGAATATAAACAATAACTGCAAAACAAGACGCAAGCTATTTTTAATATACAGGGGTGTGAAAAGTTCATTAAATATTAAAGAAGTTCTAAGCTGAACTTTGCTCGCAAGAGCTAGAGGTTTCGCGCACGTATTGAAGATGTACTTGTGTTTTTTACAACTTTCGATTGCCATATTCTGCGGCACTTCATGTGTTTTCTAGCATGCTTTCTTTGAGAACTTCAAGTGCGCATTCATTATAAATTAAGTAAAAGTCACGGGTGATAAACAATTTCATAAACGCAAGATAATGCATGAATGCATCTAAATCAGAAAAGCCTGAATTGAAAGTTTTTCAGCAAGACAAACGCGTATATACTATATAGGGTTATTTATACGAGCGAAAATTTTTATCTTATTTAACTCATTTATGTTTGTATGGCCCTATAGTGAACACTAAAAACCTTAAATATAAATTTATTTAATCTAGTTATAAGTGCATGATGCATGGATATAGCTACATATCAGTTTTATCTGTTGTATATCCGTGGAGGTCCCATAAACGTCGTTCCATAGGTCGAAACGTACATAAACTATAAACAGTCTAAACTAGGTGTTTCCTTGCTCATTAAAACGTTTAGTTAAAAAACAACTTGAACATTAAATATTTTACACCATGCAGTAAAGCCGGGAAAATGTCCTCAATGAAGGCATTGAAGACAAGGGTTAGCTAGATTTTCTCAAATTTTATTACGATGAGGAATTGTGATAGGAATTGTTCCAAAACGGGCCATATATTTTTCAACTAACGAGGAATTTTTAATTTTTCACATTTCCTTAAGTAAGAATTTTTTCATCATCCCATGTTTTCATGCAATCATACATTCTCATTATTCATTTATGATTATCGGTAAAAGATATATAAAATGACAGGGGTACAATAATAATGATTCATTAAATGCTTAATATAAAGCGGAACATGTGGAAAATTAAAATAAGTTTGTTTTTTCGTATATACTGACAGGTAAGACGGAAAGCTCCAAAAGAATAAGATACTGGCTTACTGCAATAATTTTCAAACCGAACATGCAGAGAGGTTAACACGTTTACACTTGTAGCGGATAGCTTTTCGTAGCGACGTGAAAAAACAGCTATCCGTACCTTTTAGGTAACGCTATTTTCAGAGGAATTATTGCAACGGAGAGATGTTGTTTCGCTCAGCTTCTGAAAGTTGTACATTCCGTATCCGATAGGTGCTTTTTCGCGCAACTACGGAGAGCTATCTGGTATGAAATATTGTTAGACTGTGCGCAACGAAGGTAACTTTTTGTTCCATTCAAAGCGAAATGTCGGCAAAAATCTAACTGAATCCATGCATGCATGAAATTATCCACAACAGCCTTGTATAGCTAAAGTATTTCGTGGTCTTGTAATCTTAACGTCTTAAATGACCACAACTGATAATATAGTTAAATAATTAAAAACTGAATAAGAAAAATCTTCTTAAAAAACTCCCAATTGAAGATAAGAATCTTCATGCATGTGGTCAGTTCGTGAGAAGAAGATTTTCCTCGGTATCTTTCAAGTAAAGTATATCCACTCAATCCTCTCATACACAACACGAAGTTTCTAGAAAATGCTATAGATCCTACTTCATAAAGAATCGACATTACAAGAATCTACTAGCTTTGTTTTCACTTAAGTTAAGACAAGTGCATGATCAATTTTTAATTTTATGATGTGGGGATTTTGGAGGAAGCAATAATCTATACTTGACATGCGAGTTGATAAGAGTTGGCATGAGTCACGAATTGTTCCTGGGACATTTCTAGCTGTTGATTAACAAAACAAAAGTGTGATGAGTGTTTCAACGACGATTTAACTTCAATAAAGTACATGAATTGATAGGGTTGAGAAAGCAAGGTCAGCTAACCAATTTTGAAAATCAAGATCAAGGTATTACAAATCATATTTTAAAAATCTAAATTTACGAAAATATTACCGAAACATTTAACAAATTACGGTACATTAATTCGAAATTTGAAAAAGGGTATGTTCGGAACTTTTTTACAATACTCCCCCCATGCATTAACAACTGAAATGTTTCATGTTTCTTATTCGTCGTCCTTTCTAAGACCCCAGCACGACCCTGTCTCATCCTTAAGCTCATTTGATCCAGACTTTATACGCGGGACTTTACAAGAATCTGCCCGCTTTGTTTTCACTCAATTTAAGACAAGTGTACGATCAATTTTCAACTTTATGATATGGCCATGTATGCATGGGATATTGGGAGGGGAATAATCTATACTTGACCACTGTGGGATAGCGACCTTGTCCAACCTAGCTTGTTTACAAACTTGTAGGACAGAGGTTGTTAAGTCCGTTTACCACTTTTTTTTTAATATTAAATAATTATTGAACCCACGATGCGGATCATAAAGATTGATGATATAACTGCGTATATATTTATGAACAAAAATTTGCATGTTCACCAGATGTTTTTAGGGAAAACCAATAACACATTTTTCATTACTATTATTACATCTAGGAATGGACATATTAACTTTTGATCAGCTGACTATGATGATATAGAATTTAAATTTAATATAGTCTTCGATATGGGTTGATACCACAATATAATCAATACTGTAATCAAGATATCGAGTCAGGCCCAGTTGATTGCAAGGAACCGGAATTTTTCTTTTACAAACTGAAGACTCTGTCTTTCGCAATTAGAAAATTAGAAATTACGATTAATGATATAGCTAGCTCTACGACAATATATATGACTATAGTAGTACATGACATATGTCTGAAATTTGAAATCCAGCAGATGCCAGATGGTTTGAACTGAAAGAATTGAATATATTAAGTTTGGTGTTTTTGGTTCACGAAAACCTCTTGATGACAGAGAGGTCGTTGATTACGAAAGCTAAATATTAAATTCTATTTCACAGTAACATTATCGGCGGCCGCATTTGCTCAAAAACTATTTTAAGGACACCTTATACATCACATCATTCAGTTCCTGAAGTCTTGGTGAAACCAAAGGTATATAGTGCCGAAGACTTCGAGTTCGAGAATGAAACTACGGCTATACGTTTCCACTATACCGGATATAGCTTTCCATATAGCGGCGCGAAAAAGCACCTATCTGATATGGAATGTACAACTTTCAGAAGCTGAGCGAAACAACATCTCTCCGTTGCAATAATTCCTCTAACGTACGCCGGATATAGGTGTTTTTTCCACGTCGCTACGGAAAGCTATCTGTCTAAACGTAGCCAAAACTGTAATCAGTTAAATTTATTTGTATTATAATATTTATGTTTATATATACATCTATCATGATTCAAGACTGGAAGGATACCTTTTGCTGTTATTGTGGCTGATCGCACAGTGATAATTCCTGGTGATAATTAACTTTATATAAAAAGAACCAACAACTGCAAATTAAGCCCCGTTCACACAACGCAAAATTACAAAAATAAGCATGAGCATAATCGGCATAAACCGCGATACTAATTCGTGTGTACGTGCGGCTATATGTTTGCGCTTATTTATACTCACTATATTATATAATATAACTCCAGTCTTTGTCTTTATTCCTTAATCCTTCAAGTGTCTTCTACAAACGCGGCGTTTATCAACTTAACTGTTATAATCAAATGATGAAGATTCGAGTCTTTTCGAGGTTACGGTGAAAAGCTCTGCGAAATTAGCATATATTATTGCGAACTTTATGAAACCATAGGGGAGTGTTAGTATATGTTAGTGTACCGTATAAAACGCCTTTCCGAAAGAACATGCGATGTTGGATTAAATTAATTTCTTGCTGTTTTCTTTAGTCTAGAAAAATTGTCATCAACGAATTTAATTGATAATAATTAATACCCGCAGAGTGTTGTGTAAACGTCGTATCCAAATTATATTTTGACTGATTTTTATACGAGTTATAAAGTCGCTGTTAACCCTAACAATTCTACACTGTCCCCCCACCCTTCCCACAGAGTCCCAGTATAAGGGTAGGCCATCCTTATATACCGTTATTTGTTCAGTTTTACTACGGAAGTATCGAACAGTATCAGTTTAACACTGAGTCAGTTTCCTCAAACACTTCTTACAAATCCTTCAAAACTTAAAATTTACCCATGCAAAATTCCTACTGTGAAGACAGAAACTTTGATAGTATACACCAGCCATAAGTTTATTTGTACTAGCAATACCTAGATCTCTACCAGTTCTAATCTGTTCTCTCTGGAGGTCGAGTCGGAAACAAAGCGATGTCTATCCGAGTATTGTCTATATTTATTACATTTCTTTCTAAATATTTACGCCTAGTAAGATAATTAGCATAAGAAGGAATACAAACCTACATATTACTATAGGCTTGCAAAGAAAAATTCCCTTGAAATGTCTTTTTGATTCGCCTTGGCAATTTGTTAAGGACTGTAAAGCTGCACCGAAGCTTATGGCGCACTTTTTTTCTTGTTTCTTAATGAGTTTAATGGCAGTTGTGCCTGTGTGGAGCAATTGTTTCACTACTTTGTTTTGCGTGGCAAACTAATAATGACACGATAATTGCACACCTCCCAGCCAATCAGATCCTACCAGTAATTTTGTCATAAAAGAAACCTATAGTAGACCTAGCTTGGACGCATCTTCCTGCTCGAGACGTCGAAACGATTTTAATCTTTTTCAAGTAATTCAGAGACAACCCACGGCAGAGTTTTGTAGCATGTCATAACGTCGCGCATTTTATGCGAACTGAAACTGTACGTTCTAAGATCGTGCTTCGAAGAATGAATCATAAGATTCTGCATTCAAGTTGGTGTCCTAACTAAGCCCGCCATGCAAAACGACACCAAAGGATAAAATATTAATATTGTAACAGCAATTAACTGTCGAGCATTTTAGGTAAAGTAATAATTTTGCTACGTACTTAATTATTTATGCGAGGGAAGTGCATACACATCTGTTTATTTAAACAGACCTTTAGCAGATGGCCACAACTTTATTTTTAGCACAAATAATAGAATGTGCCCGAAACATTTAACTAAACTTTCTCCTAATTTATTTGTAAGACCTATGTAAAAACGCTCAAGTTGTAACAAGCCTGCAGCAGACTTGTAGCATGCTGTTCCTTCAACAGAATGTGTGCAAACTTGTTCCAAGTTGTTCCAACAACTTGTTATCGTCCTGTAATTCAACAATTTGTCAACAAGTTGTGAGTGACAACCTTGTAGCAACTTTTACTGGACTTCTAGGAATAACAGTTTATTACTTAATTAATTCATTCTCACGTAACATGAGAGTGCCAAGTCACGTATTGTTCCCGGCTGGGACATTTCTATTTCTATGGCTATAGATTAACAATTATACAAATTAATATGATGAGTGTTCCAACTATGTTTTAACTTCAACAGAATACATGATAGTGTTGGGAAAGCATTAAGAACAGCTAACCAAGCTCGCGCCAACTCTCATGCCCTCTCATAGTCCTCGTTTGATACGTGCTTTAGAACGAAACTGTACTTCAACAGTATAAATAATTTACTTTACTTCTATGATTATCGTGTGGGATTTAGTTCCAGACACTTAACTTTGTTCAGAATTCCCAGAGCGATACTGGAGACTCCTAGCAACAAGTTCAATGGCAATGCGGTCGTCAGAAAATCTCCTTTTTGAACACAAAACATGCTTTATCTTCTACAGACATTGCTAGCTACCTCGCATGCTTTCTACGGTAAAAGGTTACCGTGGTAGTGTACGTGAAAATAAATTGACATTCTCTTGCAAACCATGACCATGTATGTCTAAAACGATTAAGAAAACTTTAGACGAAGGTCCTTCCTTAACCCTTAGCCAAAGTTTATAAGCAAAATCTTTAAATCTTCCGCTTTACAAGGCTCAAATTACTTGGCACAAAAATAAACGTCACATTGCATGAAAGCCGATATCAACAAGTGAAAACAAAGTACCATTGAATTCTTAAAATCGATAGCAGAAACTAAACGTAAGCAGTCATCTAACTTATGCTCACTTCTGCGAGGTAAATAAATATATTCCTCGCTAACCTCAGTTAAAAAATGGCGTTCAGTAGGGCACTATATTGTATACTGTTTATTGGGATGATATATTTATCACCCAACGGGGTGATATGTCGCGATATATTCACAGCTTACAATCATATGGCAAAACTCGCGTCTGTCGAACTCGAGTTACATCAAGCATTACAGGACTATATCAGCGCCGAGGAAACCAAATTGCTGGAACTTCGGGAGTTTTATAAGCTCATAGCCAGAGCAAGACAACTGCAATCAGACGCGACAACGTCGTTAACTGATTATGCCGCAAACCCGATCCGTGCGTATCTAATGTTGAAGCGCTTTGTTTGGCAGTGGAGACAAATTAAGGAAAAAATGGAAGGACAGCAAGGTTTGTTGTAGAATTATATTTAGGCTTTATACTTTAGATTTGCAATTCAACTCTATTTAACTTTATATTTATGACGCACGAAATTGCTTTGTGATAACTAAGGGTGTTGTATTTGTTGACATATTTACGTTGCCTATATTAATATGTTCCCTATTGTAATAAATATAAAATAGCCATTCAGCGCGGAGCTAAGGTTGTGTATGTTAGAAACAGTTCAACTTTATATAGTTTGAATGTCGTATTTAAATTCAGTAGCTACATTGCCAAAGTCCGATAAGATTCATATTTGCATTTCTTTGTTCATAATGGTCTAGTGCGCGTTCTTTGCGTGCGGATGATGGAAGCCACGCAACGTGACAAAAGAATTGTATTTATATTTTTCTACACTAAATCTGTAAGCGGAAAACCATAAATATTATCATAAATATTATTCAATCTTTGAGTTTTGGTCATTTCAATAGTTATTTTAGGTCTTGCTCCAAAATATAGTGGATGATTGTGAGTGATGCGAACGTGCCACATTGCATGTCTTAAAATATAAATGAGATTATTAATTAAATTAAAGATAAGTACGTAATATACATAATCAATTTATTATATTGACAGTGGAGTGATACAATGATATTACAAATGTATTTGACGAAAACATAATATAATAGAAGAATTTTCTCACGGCTTAGAACTAACAGCACTTGGGCTCAACAAGTAGTTTCATACTAGATTTATATTCATTGGGGAGGGATGGTTTATAATAAAGTTATTTGTAGGCTTAGGGAAGAAGCACGATTATTTTCAATCAATCAATTGTGATCAATAAGTCAACCAATATCTATCTATCATATAGATCATGATAAACAAATTAACAATAATCAATCAATGATCAAAAATATTCAGTTGATCAGATATGATCAATCAATTAAGATCAATAAATTATGATAATCAATCAATAATGATCAATCAATCAATCAATAAATTATGATAATCAATCAATAATGACCAGTCAATCAATTATGATCAATCAATTAAGATCAATTATGATCAATTTATCAGATATGATCAATTAATCAATTAGTTATGGTCAATCAATTAGTCATGACCACTCAATTAAAGTAAATCATAATCAATAATTATCAATAGATAATTTATGATCAATCATAATCAGTCAGTCATTAGGTCAGCAAGTCAACGATCAACAATCTACTTTTGTATAGTCTTTCCAAAACCATTCAAAATTCTTTTCATATAACCCGCCTAGAATTGATTCTGGGGCGTCTGCGAAACTACAAGGAACTAATGCCTTCAGAAGTGGACTTGGATGGAGCACTGAAAGCGATTGCTCGAATCCAGGAGACGTACCACCTGCCACCTTCATACATCACTGCAGGACTGCGAGAAATGCCAATGGAGGAGTCACAACTGGGTATCCAGGATACGTACACCATAGGAAGAGATTCTTATCATCAAGAGAAATATTATAATACGAAGATATGGATGGAGGAAGCATTTCGACAGATGAACGGATCATCTTATAAAGATGGTGTAAAACTGAGCGACATCCTCGATCACCTGAGCTGGGTGGAATTTAAGGTACAGCACATTTTCTTACGCTACATCTAATCAGCTCCCGCATTGTTGGAAACTACCTTGATTAATAAGTAATAGAGTTAATAAAAGGACGGTGTTTTAAAAAAGATATAAAGTTACAGAATCAGAGATTATTCGTAACTGGTACTACCATATCAGAGATTATTCTCCGATCCGAGCTGACGTCGTCAATTTTTCATTTCACTATCTACAACAGATCTTATCAAAAATGGACCTCAGATTTGAAAGCTTCGTGCTCAAATTAGTCAAAACCGAAAATTTCACGATGTTTGGAAGCGAGTTTCGGCGTTTTGAAAATGTTGTTTTCCTCTCCATTTGATTGGAATTTGCCGCTGTAGTGAAAATGTTTTCAAAACGCCGTAACTTGCGTCCTGAATGTCGAAACATTGTGAAATTTTCGGTATAGGGTAAGAGGTCCTGCCTAATATGAACATGAAAAATCGATAATTTATATATTTTAAGTTTTTAACCGAACGGAACGCGTTATCTTCTATACTTTGTGAAGTGTTGGACGAAACGACTAACGAGGGAGGCAATTCCCAACAGCATGTTTAGCCTGTTATTCCCTGATTCCCTCACATGATATAATTTAGATGCTTGGTTATCTTTGTTTCATTTTATGCTTACATTATCGGAACAGTGGTCATATCACAAAAGGTGTGTGACTTGGCTACGAATATCCACGCGTTATCCGCAACGTACAAATAATTTTCAGGCCGTATAATTATGACTCTTATTTCAACATTTTATTTTAGTTAGGGAATGTTCAGCAAGCAGTCAACTATACCGTGGAATGGTTGAGATTAGGTAGGTGGCTCTCCTGTTTCTACAGTATACATTTAAAATGTCATTTCTTAAGATGTTTAAGGTGGGGCAGGAGACAATCGCAGCACAAGCTGCAAAATTAATGAAGCTGCAGTACATCTTGTTTTGTTAAGACATCTGGAATGAGGGGCCAATGTCTTATACAAGATTATCTCTTTCTACATTTAGAGCCAGATCACATACGTGCAAGGACAAACCTGATCTATATGACGAGAGAGAATGAGAGGCTATTGGGAGACAGTAGCAGTAAAGTAGAGAAACCTGATGCGGCGAAAAAGGAGAAAAAGTTAAAACCACATCAAAGAAAACGATACGATTACAAAAACTTTGACTGGCCCACCGAGAAAAAAAATTACAGAAGATTGTGTCGTGACGAAGAAATTCTTACATACGAGGTAGCCGGCTCTCTTTATTACGTGTCCATACCATCTCAGCCTTGCTTCCCTCACCTTCTCTGCAATGTCTACCACCCCACATCTTCTTCTGATTTCTTCATTCCATAATGTCTCTGACCAGCTCTCCTTCATCTCTTCTTATTATGTGTCCATACCATCTCAACCTTGCTCCCCTCATTTTCTCTGCAATGTCTACCACCCCACATCTTCTGATCTCTTCATTCCATAATGTCTCTGACTGGCTCTCCTTCATCTCTTCTTATTAGGTGTCCATACCATCTCAACCTTGCTCCCCTCATTTTCTCTGCAATGTCTACCACCTCACATCTTCTTCTGATCTCTTCATTCCATAATGTCTCTGATTGGCTCTCCTTCATCTCTTCTTATTACGTGTCCATACCATATCAAACTTGTTTCTTAAACGATAACATAAAATCCTCGCTACTGCCTTGAATTGGCAGCTCCAGGAAATCGCGACTTAAACTTTACCTCGTCTCTTATTTCGCAAGGAAAAACAAGACGACAACAAACTAAAATGTTCCTATTTCAACAAAGACCCGTTACTGCGAATCAAACCAGCTAGGATGGAGCGAGTGTGGGAGAAGCCACCTATTTATATCTTCCGAGATTTTGCAAGCAAGAAAGAAATCGAAGATCTGAAAGCTATCTCTGGACCACAAGTAAGCACAATATTTACTTTATAAAGGGTAACGGTAAAGCATTATAATGGAAGGGTTGATTTTATATACTAAGGTGATGTCAATGTAAGGTGTATATAACTTTCAAAATTTTTTCCCCAGCTTTCCAGAGCAACAGTTCATAATCCAACAACGGGAAAAATTGAATTCGCTAATTACAGAATCAGTGAATTGTAAGTACGGTATGACAAATTGACGTATGGTCGGCTTACTGTATGTGTTATTTATACAAGACATTTCAGGGGAAAATTAGCATAATTTACGACTACATTCACGTCTCTGTATCTTGTACTGTAGTTCTTGGTTATATGATACGGATGGGGAAGCTGTTGCAAAAGTCAACGCTAGATTGGGAGCGGTTACTCAGTTAGATGTCTCAACTGCTGAAGGTTTGCAGGTTAGTCTGAAATCAACTGTCACCTGTCTAGTAAAGGCCGCCTGTGGCCATTTTTAGGATTTCCATTGAACATTTGGATGGTCTGATGTTAGAAAAACAAAATAGTAGGAATAGTAAAGTTATAAATTGCACATCTGCTAAATGATTCCGCAAAATATTAATATTTAATATCATGTGAAACCAACTTATTACTTTAGGTGCAGAATTATGGCATGGCAGGTCAATATGATCCGCACTTTGACTTCTCAAGAGTAAGTAAATATGCAGAGCTTCAATAAATTCTAGTTCATGTTTCACTCATGTAAATTAGCATGCATGTTTATGACGGCATAAGTGAATATTATTTCATTAATTTGAGTTTCTATATTTCTTTGTATTCCCAGATCAAACTTGAAAAAGCCCGTGCCGTTAAAGTAAGTCCATATAATATTTCCTATTTAAAAACTAATTCTCCTATCTGATACCTCCTAACAAAAACGCCAATCTTTATTTAAGAAAAATGCATGGTAACAGTATATAACGAAACAATCCTACATCTTTTTACTGATGATATATAATACTGTTAGAGTGGCAGGGCTTTCTTCACGTTTGAGCGGTGACTGAACTGAACTACACACTTAAAAATCTCACAACTATGAGCTCAACAACCTTGTAGCAAGTTGTCAACAAGCCGTGCGAACACATCCTGTTGACAAGTTGTTGGAACAGCATTGCTATATACAAGTCTGCTGCAGGTTTGTTACAACTTGTGCGTTTTTACGTGTGTAATCTTCAAACTATAATCTCACAACTTCACGCTATACACTGCATTGCAGGAATTGAATTCTGCACGTTTTTTTATATGCATATATACTGGAATGTTTATTCCTGAGATATTGCGTTGGTATCTTTCAGGAACACGAGTTAAAGTTAATAAAAGGTCTTGGCGATGGAAACCGAATTGCGACAGCACTTTTATATGTAAGTTTTATTAATCTTAGCAGGAGAAAACGCGCGCGGCGTAAATTATTCATGTAAATATTCGGGTCTTTGAGGAATTCCGTGTAAAATCGCTCAGGTTTGGATGCCTCGGAATTTTCCATTGAGAATGCACGAGATTGGAGAACGCTCTCGAAAGTTATTAACGAACTTAAGCGAGGCTTTAATAGTCTCTATCTAATACGACTCTTTCTCCGTCGTATTAACCGCGATCCTTAAACGCGGTGTTAAATTCTTACAATGGATAATATAGACGAGAAGTGTTCCTTACAATCATTTCGTTCAAAGCGTTCGTCTGCATGTGTGTATGCAAAACTTGTACAAAATGTGCAGACAAACTACCCATATAATTCGACTTAATGGATCTATTTACCTGCACGACTGTATCAGACGAGAAAGCTTCGCATTGAATATAGGGATACAACTACCTGAAAAATACAAGGAGAGCAAACGTCGAAGTTCTCCTTGTACTTTTCAGGTACTTGCATCCCTATCAAACCAAACCTTTCTCATGATTGCCACGACGAACGTTTTTTTTTCTTTGCACAAAGATAAATTGGACTACAGTAAAACATAAAATCAACCCTACCTTACGAGAGTTCAAAATTCCGCTGGACTAACACTCATTCAATTGTTCGTCCCATGACTTTAATAAAATCACATTTTATTCAACAATTCCTTTTCTTCTAGATGAACAAAGTGGAAGCTGGAGGAGCGACAGTATTTCCTTACGTTGGAGCTCGACTAACGCCATCTGAGGTATGACACGCTATATAATATAACACTGTGGTTAGATATTTGCTCGTATCTTTGTACGAACTTCCTTGCATGACCAAGAATTTTCGTGCGGTTTCTACAAAAACCTAAACAGCTGTTGCCTGTTAATTGGTATTTGTAAAACCACTTAATATTTGAAAGAAAAAAAATGCAAAATTGAAAAGTCCAAACGATCGTTCCGTATAAACACTTCCAGAATTTGCTCGAGTGACATTATTACTATAAACTTGACATCTGTTTATCGTATTCCGGTTTACTTATACCAAGCAGTAGCAGACATTATTAAACTTTGGCCCAAATGACTTGATACGGTTTTCTGGGATCCCAGAATACGAGATTTGCATCGTTCAAGCAGTTAACAACTAATTTTATCGCTGACCAACCACGTTGCGGAATTTATTCTTCCCCTTCGCGCCAACAAATTCGTCTAGTGGTAAACTACTTTTCATAGTGATGTTGTCTTTTCAACTGCTTTTAGGGCGATGTTGTCTTCTGGCACAATTTAATGAGATCTGGAGATGGTGACTTTAGAACGAGGCATGCAGGATGTCCTATTATCTCAGGCACTAAGTGGGGTGAGTGAAAATTTGTTTTTGAATTTTGTTCACCTCGCTGAACACAACAAAATATTAAAGTTGCAAGTTTTGGCCCTCCTATACGAAACTGCGGCCCTCCGGATTCCGGTGCAGAGCTCTGACCAACGGTGGGAACTGTACAGTAAGTTCTCGAATTCATCTGGTCCTCTTGAACGCGAAAGGCGATTTCGTGCAAAGACATTTTCATCCACGAATACATTTAATTTAACAATGAATGAAAGATTATCTTTTTCTATTCTTCTCTCTCATCAATAATGTTAACTGGAATGATTAAATGTGGTTAAAGGGCACATATTTCGAAAACGTTAACAGCAGATGTTTCATGCATTGCCAGAGGCGTATTCTCTGACTCGCATTTACAAGATCAGGGCACTTCTCGTTATAAACAAAGTTTAGTTAGAGCGGCTCTAGGTCGAACTATATATGGATATTACAGTTTGTGTCTATTTTTACTTTTACGTCGGATAAATTTAAAGATTTTTTAACAAATATAGAAGGGTATTATGTGGTCTAGACTGGATTGCGGTTTGAATTAAATTTGAAACTCAAAACAAACAAGTTGTACCCCAAACAACAAAGATAAGCTGCTGTTTTTATTTCAAAAGCCGTCAGTTTTGTATATACTGCTAATGTTGATACGTTTCATGTGGGAAGGATGTATTTAGTCACAAAAGAAAATATTTTTATATTATTTGAAAATATTTAGAGATTTTTTAGCACAAGTCCTAATTTTTCTAACATTTTTTTCAGTTGCCAATAAGTGGTTCCACGAAGCTGGACAGGAGTTCAAACGACCCTGTGGTCTTTCACCGTACGAATAAACGATAAACATTATCTGCGCGTTCTTGCTACGAGTTAGGTCATAAGCGTGCGTCGCAAATCACGGAATTGAGAAATAGGTTGATTGCACTAAATTTTATACGGGACAGCGCATGGTGGTGAATTTCATGACAGTTGACAATTATAAAAACAAGGAAATTACTGGGCTTTCTCACGCGGGCGAATATCCGCCATTTTTGGGCTACTGTCTCCCCCCCCTCGTCGAAGAATCTAGACAATTATAGCAATGTGAAAAGCGACTTTCCAAAGTTGTAATTGTAAATTTACCATTATACATGCTCAACTACCGGGACAAAACAATCGGACTTCGCATTGCGCACGCTCTCAAGGAAAGGCAGTACAGTTTGCATGGTAGATACATCGAGCGTGAGAAAGCCCAGTTAAACTAAGCCCAGTTATTTCGCTGGCCTCAGAGTGACAAAACGTAACAAAGCAACGGTTTTACTAACACAGACCCTATTCCAAATCCTAACTCTAACTCTAACCCTAACCTAACCAAACCAAGTTTGTTTCTAAACCAATCTTGAAGAAAGTTTTGACGAAATGTCATTTTGAGGTCAGCGAAATAAGCTTTTCCTTAAACTAAAGCTGGTTATGGACGAGTAAGTTGTGGCCAAGTTTTCACATGAAACATCGAAGTTCTCCTTGTATTTTTCAGGTAGTTGTATCTCTATATCAATCCGAAACTTGATTATTCTTGCCACTACCTACACTGTCATGAACAGTCCGTTCTTAGTGAAATCCACCTATCAACTCTTCTCGTGCTATTTAAGGCAATTGTTAATTTAAATTTATCCAGAGAGAACATTTAAAAGTGTATAAATGAAAAGCTGAAAGTAATTATATTATTTTTCAATATACTGTTTTCGCTTTGAGATATTAAAATTTGTTTGATATTTAGAGTAATATTGTTATGTTATTAATGTTAAGAGTTTACTGTATGTACATATAACATCTGTGTTCATCTAGATATTTTGGCGGCAATTTTTAACACAGTTCGTAAAGTGTACCTACACTGAGCAATGTATCTACTTTACTACTAAAACCGCGCGATAAAAGGCCTGGAACAAGCTTATGAAGATGCGTTGAGAACGTAGTTTTAAACACAGCGGTTTTAAAAGTCACTCCCCCCACTTGACCTTACAATTACGCGTTGATTATCACCTACGATTTTGCTTTGATTACGCAACAATTTTGATTACACCTGAGACGCCGGGTCTCGCGTCTCGGAGAAAAGTCTCCAGAAATCTGCCGCTTATCGCGAGCAATTTAAACTTACAGTAGATTGTGATAGTAGATTGTGATAAAGTAGTAGGATTCGTTAATTATAAAAGAAGAAGGGGTAATTAAGGCGTCAGGTTAAACTCTTTACCCGGCCCTAGGCATTATTTTTGGCTCTTTAATGTTTTCAGTTTCAGTCAGAAGATTGCACCCAGTCTGACTTTATCAAACATGCAGGTTTTCTGGCAACTTTTAGAAGTTTAGAAGTGATAAAGCCATCCAATATCAGTAAAGTTTAGTTTAGCTTTCCTATCCTCTCTACTCTAGAGAGAAGAATTTCGAATTGATAAAGCTATCCAGTCTAGTTTGATTTGTGTTTTGTATAATATCAACATATACAACAACCAACTTCTCCTGGTACTACGTATATACACTATACACAACTTTTGCCTAAAACTGTCGCATGCAACCAGCTTACAACTTGAGTTGTACTGTGTAAATCAAACACACAACTCACTTACGTAATTGTCGTATGTAAGTTGTGTGCTTGATTTACACAGTGCAACTCGAGTTGTAAGCAGGTTGCATGCGACAGTTTTAGGCAATAGTTGTGTAGTGTAAATTGGCCTTAACCAATCCTTACAAAAAGAGTCAAAAAATTAAATATATAATTATACATTCCAGTTTGAATCATTTATCTAGAGGGGATTTTGAGTTTCATGATTTTAGGGGCGTTTGCCTAGAAATTTCAATGAAAAACACAGACTAACCGCTAAATCCTCAATAACGTTCGGTTTGACAAGTAAACGGTTTTACAGGTAACTTTCAAAACAATTTTGGCAATGCTTCGCATTGATTGGTTTCCGATGTAAATGTTTTCAAAAACATGTTTTCAATGTAACGATCCAGAGTTTTCGCTTAGCGGTTGTTGTTATAATTGATGCTTTGTACAGAAATGGAGTAAATATATAATATGCGCTCTGAAAATGATAGCCCTAATATGAAATAGATATGTCAATTAAAACATGGACATGGTGTCTCATTGTGTTTTCAGTGATGATAAACCTACCAAAAGTAAGACGAGTTTTAATATATACTGGTTATATTGTGTATTAATCTTTTGCGTGATTGTTTTGGTAGTTTTCCAATATTCTTAATACTGACTCTCCCAACGAAGTGTCTTTGATTTTACACCGAGAAATGTTGCTATCTTTCCTAATCCTAGGCGGCGGGAAATTGGGAATTACTATCAAGAGTTGTTTATGTATTGATATATTTTCCTATTTTAAACTTTTCATAGTTTGGGTTAGCGGTGAAATATACGGTAAAAAAAATCACTAATATTTGGTATTGCTTTGACTTTTCAATTAATCTTAGGATATTTTTAAGAAGCGGGTGGAAAAGAGAACGATATAGTATAGCTATACTTAAAGAAACGAGAGATTTCTTCCGTGCGTGACTTGAATTCCCATCATTTAGCTTTTTAGGATATAACAAGCCGCTTTGATTTGTTGAATTACCGAGCGAAGCAAGTAGACCAGTGCGATATTTTAGATATTTTATCTCTCCAGAAACAGGTGGCTACAGCATAACCCTTCCCCCAAATGTGCGTCTCTAATCAAATGCTGTAAAACCGTTGCTATAAAGTTTGGCGAAAACCGTCATACCTTCTAGCCACGACAGTAAACCAATAAAGTGTGCCGCAAACTTATATGCTTCATTTTTATGTGCCTATATTCCATCAACCGGTGTATTTTATCCCTCTAGATACAGTTCAGGTATCACACATGAAACTACAGCACCCTTATCTTGCGATATTAGATAGTGAAAACACTCTTCTCAAATATGCCACTAAGATGAAATCATAATCTGACAACTGGTCATAGAACACATGCATTACTTTAGTATATCACTGTATTATCCTATTTCATCTGATATTTTTATTCATTAATTTTACTTACCATGACAATTTGTCGTTACAGGATTCTGCAGAATCAGTGTCACAGGAGTCAGGTACGCAAATCTAAATGAGAAAAATACTGGTTGTCAGTACTGAGTACTTGCTGGTCACCCGACTTTAGATACTTCTGTAGACACCCATGGGTGGGTTTGCCTAACAATTTGCCCAGTCTAGGTTTGCCCAGCATAGACCTGGAAAAATTCACTCAAATACAAAACAGTCGCTGGTTGACTAAATTTCAACAATTTCACTCTATTTGCGCCTTCTAGATCCTTACTACACAAATACCAAATACTACTGGTCATTTGACGGACAACACGACCAGCACAGACAACAATATGTCTGGGGGGTGTTGGAGCAAGGCATCAAGCTGTCTAGTTACATCAATACTTCAGTCCCATGGCTAGACCTCGGGTCGGTCGATTCCTCGTGCATTCCAAAACCTTTTGAATGTGAACATGGGTTTACCATACTATTCTGGATACGAATCGATGGTACACAAACTAACACAGTGCTCTTAAATGCTGCAGAGCAAAGAGAGGCTAGAGGGTTTCATTTAAAAATCAACGAAGGCCAACTGCGTTTTTCTGCAACTGGTTTTGAATGGGATGACCTTTTTCCAAGAACAGTGCAAAGGTTTTTAGATACAAAGTGGAATTTTAAGACCTGGACTCATCTTGGTTTACAGTGGAATTCGGAAGTTAAAGAATTAAAAATATTCTTCAATTGTTCCGAAGCAGATTATGTATCGGGCGGCGTCTCGTTCGACCGCACTGCGCATGTGTTTGCGCCGCCGCAACGTTTGATCGTGGGCGCGGATAATGAACTGACCAATAGCGGTGAGGTTGAGATTGATGAACTGGGGATCTGGGACGGCATCCTGACAAGGGAGGAAATATGTCACGTGTTTCACGCGCGACGTGGTAAGATATGATAGAAGAGTAGTTGGCTTCGTACACGTAAAACGCGAAAGTTGTTACAAGTCAACAGCATACAAAGTAGCGTGTACTTAGTGTACATGTTTCTTGAATAGCCTTACAGTTTCAATGTGAGCAGTTCACAATTTTCCTTATGGCCCATTTACACTTTACACCGCTGCGATTTCTAGTGGGATTTTCTCCTTCTGATGCATGTGAACGAGTGGATGAGTTATGAATGTTCTGAGTATGTCCACCCCATTGAACTATAAATAAACTGGAAGGCTAACTCAGGGGGGGAAATTGAAGCCAGTGCATTTTAGTTTTTCTGAGTTATGAGCAGAAATACTCAACACTGAACGTTGGGCTATGTATCAAATTGAAGCTATTGAAAAACGCTATTTGGTGTAGAAATTTCAAGA
>CACRXK020000499.1:60761-78869 GCA_902702795.2 Paramuricea clavata
TCTGACTGTATTATATGCAGAGTCATTGTTGAAGACCGAACGATGGAAACAAATGCTTCAACAAATTGTACGTATAGCAAAATGGTTTGTGCTTTGGCTGTTGATGCATGAAGCTCATGCGATTAAAGAATGGTATGTATTATAATAAATCCTAAAAATGTGTTCGCTTTTGTAATTCCCAAAGACACAGGAATCGATCGGGCTTGGCATTTTAATAGTCATTATTCATTAATATTTTATATTGTTTATTTAAATTGAATTTGTCTTTTTATACATTGCCTCGTATTATCTATTTGCATGTAGTACTAGCATGCAAGTTTATATGAGGGCAATTATGAAGGGTTTACATCAGAGGGGGTTGGGGCATGTATATTAACTAGAATGGCTCATAAACTTGCTGGTGCTACGTGCCATAGATAATACGAGGCAACGTATAAATCAAGACAATATAAAATAACGACTATTAAAATGGTCAAAGCCGATCGATTGCTGTGGCTTTGAGAATTGCAAATGCAAACACATGTTTAGGATTTATTATAATACATACTGAAATGAGCTTCATGCATCAATAGCCAAAGCACAAACCGTTCTGCCATACACTTTGTCTTTGTCTTCAGCAATGACTCTGCTGTGCCATATAATACAGTCAGAATATTTCCATTCTTCCAATGCCTTCGCTTCTTTATCGCTCTCGATTCAACTTAATAATGACACAGCACTGACTCCTAGATCGTGTAGTTTTTTGACTTGATCTCGTATTGAATTTATCAACCGAAACCACGATTACTAAATGCTTACAATGTTTACAATTTGTTTAAATATTTAAATCCGAATATTACATCGAATAGCTTCGGTAACGGCGTGATAAATAAGGGATTTCCTGCGTCAGTTGTAAGATTTACGACAACATCCTTTTCGTTTATAATAGACTGAAAAGCCTTTTTCTAATGTGCAGTGTTAAAACTTTCAAATTTAAAAATACTACAGACTTGTTGATATAGCCCATGCGTGTGAAGGTCATTGAAGGCCGATCTTCCAATTATCGTGTAGATGATTGTGATTGGTTAATTGCCGGGAAGTCAAATGTATAGCGAATGTGAGCAGACGTTAGGTGAGGCCTCGGCCACTAACAACGTCTGCGCAGGAGGCTAAACATCGATAAGACAAACTTTGTTATATTTCACCCTGCTCAGAAAAAAATTTCTTCTAGTATCCAATTAACGATTAACAATAAATTATTGAAGCAAACATCTAATTTCAAATATTTGGGTGTAGTGATAGATGCTAACCTAAACTTTAAAGCTCAGGTTTTAGAAATCTCCAAAAAGATAAAGCGCAATATTGGAGCTATCTCAAAAATACGTAATTTTGTGACCTTGGATATTCTTACTAATTTATATTATTCACTTATCTATCCATTTCTTACATACGCTCTAGTTGTTTGGGGTAACACGTACAATACAACAGTGAATCCATTAGCTATTTTACAAAAAAAGATTATTCGTTTAATAACATTTTCTAACTATCAGGATCATACTAACCCTCTCTTCATTCAACTTCGTTTTCTCAAGTTTCATGACCTTATTTTTTATCATAATGCACTATTTATGTATGACTTTCATACAGGTCGACTTCCTCACGTATTTGATGAGTATTTTGCATTAGTAAGCCAGAAACATAATTATAACACCAGACTTGCTTCGAGATCGTCATACTCCCTTCCAAAAGTAAGAACCAACTATGGAAAATTTAATATACGTTTTGTTGGCAGTAATGTGTGGAATTCAATTGACGAAAATCTTAAGGGTCTTTCTAAATCACAGCTTAAAAACAAACTTAAAAATAATATATTGAATTCATATTAGCTTATAGCATCAAAATTGTCCATATTGAAATCTTTATTGCATGTGTTTTATTTATTCAGTTTATCCACTAAAATATATTTTGTTACTAATCAAATTCGCTGACTGTCTCGATTAGCCTTTTGGTTATTACAGTTAGCTAGTACCTTCTTTTCGTAACTTTATCTTTATTTTATATTTATGTATGTATTACTACCGGTACTGAATAAATTGTATTGTATTATTGTATTGTATTGTATTGTACATGTTTAGTGCTTTATCTGTAAAATAATGCTAAAATGAAGAAGTTTTAGATGATACGCCAAAGAGAAAATGATGTCTGAAGTTCAGTACGTTTCGCTTATTTGGCAGTAAATATGCATGGCGTCAATTTTAAAGCATCATTGATAATTGTATTTTAATTGACAAATTTTTAACTATTATATTATGTTTCTCAACCGGCAGATGCATTTAAAAAGGTTGCTAACTCTATAAACTAGAGAATAAAGCTAGAACAAAGTAATTTTGAAAGGAACGTCAAAAAGATTTTAGGTTTTGAACACTTTTCATTGCAAATACGTGACATTGAAAAAAATTGCCTCTTAATACTTTGTCTTTGTAAACAAATATACGCCATATGTACGCCAAGAACTGAGCTTGTACACCGGACTTGCCGGCTATGATCATCGTTCAGCATTGTTCGCAATCAAAACAAATCTCTTCATCGAGAAATATTTCTGAGTGTATCGTTTTTCAGATTATATTTCAAGTCTTTCAAACTTTTGTATGCCCCGAAGGAAATCATGATTCTTGAGGAAATCACTGAATTTAAAATTTTTGTGTTGTTATTTTAAACGCGTGCTAATTATCAATTAACCAATGAAATAGCTTCATTTGTTATAAATTATTCAAATCAAGCACTGTCCAATCAGAGGCCTTTCCCCAAATCTGGGGAAATCTTCATCCAACTCACAGACGTTCTCTCGCGCGCTTCGTCGAGAGTAACGTCTGTACACAGGCTAGTCATTTTCTTCCAGCTTTTAAAGTTTCGCAGGATTTTTCTGCAAGCCAAACGCGCGGAAAATTGGACCGAATTTTGATCCAAAAAGTAATTATTACACGCTGATTACGTCAGCAGTTGGAAAAACGTGTCAATTAGCAGATATTGAGAATCAGCCGGAGGTCAGGAACGACAATAAAAATTTAAATAAATGTACATTCAAGTAATATTATTTAATACTAACCAGCCTTCATCACACTCACAGTTACCACACACCAGGCTTCCATTGCCATTACATCTAGGACTGTCAGGGATCTGAAAATGACAGAGACAACGTTTATACGTACATAACAACATTTCCACTTTCAAATTTATCGAAATACAAAGTCATCAAATAGAGGAGAATAGCGACGAGTAGTGTTTTAAATTATATTAGGAACTTTAAGATAACCAATTACAGAACACAGACTTCGGTTAAAAATTTGCGCATGGACTACATTCGGTCCAAGTCGGCTGCTGTATCCCACGCAGCAACACGGCTACATCTACGGTTGAGAAAGTTTTCATGCAGTTTAACATGCATGCGTCTTAAATTAGTCAATATTAGAGCTCATATATTTCGTGGAAACCAGCTTTAGTAGTTGTTGAGGCTAGCGTGTTTGTAGTAAATAAAGTTTTTCTAAACATTTCTATAGCGCAAATTTACATGTGGATATGACCAAATGCACTTTATATCAAGTATTATTATATACACAAGGTCTGGATATGAGGTATTCTGCAATCTGATTGGTTCTCTACTAGCAGGATATTAGCTCATATCCTGCTAGTAGAGAAAAACAAAATGGCGGGCAAACTGAATTTACGATGTTTTGCAAACGAGAAAACGGCAAGTTGTCGCTTTTATAACCTTCACAGGATTAAAAACACAATGAAAAAACTCCCACAAATTGTTTACAGGTTAGCAAATGAATTTTTAAAATTTAAAATAGTTAAAAATATATATTTTTGAAACAATAATTGGCCGAAAGAGCGAAGATAAAAACATAAACAAAATAGAAAAATATTGAAAATATCCGAAAAGCAAAGTCTGTGAATTCAGACCTTGTGTATATAATAAAACAGTTATTCCACTTACTCTCGTCGAATATGAGCGATAGCCGATTCGGCGCTACGCGCCTCATCGGCTATCAGCTCATATTCGACTCGAGTTCATAGAATAACTGTTAATTATAATATAGTCATTCACCGTATATGAGCTGTTCTGCAATCTGATTGGTTGAATTACTCGCCGTATATCAGCTATATACGGCGAGTGGCGAAAAACAAGATGGCGGTCCAAAAACTACAGTTTTGCGAAGCAGAAAAAAGGAAAATATTCGCTTTGAGAAAGATAATAGTACAAGGAAAAACTCTCACAAAAATTTGACAGGTTAGAAAAACACATTTATTACATAGAAATTAGTTTAAATACAAGCTTTTTAAAGAATTAATACCGAAACAACAGCGAAGAAACATGTCCTTTGAGAATATAAATTGTTCAGAAAAGTTTGTAACGAAAGACAAATGAATTTGCAGTCAACAAGGACTTACTATACTACCAAACATCTGTATAATATATCTGAGCTTTTTTGTGAGATATATACCGGTTCTAAAACCATTTCTTTCACTTCGTCTTCGAGTTGAAGTTGAGTTCGAGTATTAAAAACAAAAGTATTTCAAATTTTCAAGGCTAAGCGGTTTTTGGCCGAACAAATTGTCAAGACATTGTAACAGAGGATAATTAATTATTGCTTCAGTTAATGGCTATTAGACTATATTATAAAAACTACGCACCTCGTCGGCTATCAGCTCATATACGACTCGAGCTCATGGTAAAATTGTTAATTATACACTTACCTAATTACTTACTTAGACCAGACTATTTTATCTTTACAACAATTGTGATATTACTTTCTTAACTGTGTTTATCCTTACCCATACCCTGTCAACTTTCCCTGTGGGAGGAAACGGAAGCACCCGGAGAAAAGCCACGACTTTCAGCAGAGCGTTGACTGACTCTTTTCACATGAGTCCATAGCGAGAATCGAACGCACGAATCACGATCTCAGAGGTGAAAGGCCCTTGCTCTGAAGACCGCGCCACCGAAGCCTCGAAGTTTGTATGCACATGCGCTGTACGTTCGTCGTAATCAGTGATCGTAATGTACAAAACTGACAAGCTGAGAACTTCTAAACATCTTCTACGTCTCTTTGTGATTATTGTCAACTTAGTAGCTAAACATTTGATGAAAATTCTGACTGTAGTCGGCACTACGAAGGAAGATTTTCCAATTCACCTTCGCAGTTTGCCTACGGTGAGTTCAAAGCAGTCGTATGACCAGAAGTCACTAATACCTGCGAGCAAAATTCTGTAAAAGTGCATCGTATTTTAGGTTTTCAGAGTTGAATATTGTTAAAATGTCAGATTTTTAAAGAGATTCTGAAATGCGCCTGCACAAGCTCAAAAGGCACCTGCGAGCTCGCATATTTTAATGATGCTTGCATGTGACTGCCAGTTGTCTGGTCTGCTCCTGTCCATTGTCGGTTATCATAAACTCCTTATTTGTGAAGATGATTCTGATACAGAAATTGACGTCATCCCCGACTACTACAAATAATAATCCCCGAGTCAACGGCGCAGAGCGCCGTTCCAGGCGTAAGCCCGGGGCGAGGGTACTAATTCCGCCCGGCTATCTACACCCGGGGAAACGAAAGCATTAGCGAAGTCTAAAGTTCATCATTGATCGCGGGCGTGGGTCACCAACGAAGTTTCGCTGGGTGGTGATCTTCATTGATCTCAAAAATATGGCGGACTGTCATGAATAGCGGACACTGATTGGTCAAATTTAAAGTTTGCATTATAACGACTGCATGACAAACAGCGAAAATAGCAAACATTTCTTGATTTGTCAGATTTGATGATTAATGAATGATGATTTCTTGCAAATATATTTCATTTTTGCACAAAAGACAGCATATAATTCCAGTGTTTCTTTATTGATTACGCCTTTTTATTATATTAAATGTTGTTTGAATGCGAGAATTTGAAATCATTTTATTTCAAACTCAAAGTTTAGTTCGATAAAGCCTTTGAAGGCAGTTTTATAGTTTTATAAAGAACATTTTAAAACGTCTTGTGAAGCTTTTGAGGTTGAATTTTACCTTAAATTGAAACTTATATTACGTATAATAACATACTTAACATATATATGTTTGGGGAATTGAAAACTTTGTAATTAAAAGTGATATTTTTAGGGGATTTTTCAATTGTAAAAATAAAAAAATTATCGTGTTACCATGACAACTACTATAAATACTTCATGTTCGGAAAATACAATGGTTTTGTCAGCAAGGCGAGGGTTTCTGCATGCATGTATTTTCTAGTACGAACCGCATGTAGTTTTGTTGCTAGACCCAGACGCAACACGAGAGTGTTATGCTGCCACAATTTTGACCTTTTTTTCGGCAGAATAACACTTTTGGTGCTAATTCAACTCCTTCAAATTTACAGTAAAATAATTTTGCCTCGTAAATTGATAAAAAATATTTATCGTTGAGTAACACTTACCCCAGAACTCTCACAATCACATTTGCATATAATATCAAGCTCAACTTGCACTCTACCAAATGATGATGCACTCAGCTCAAATCTAGAAATGTAACAAAACATATACAGATTGCTTTCTGCTATCCGGACGCCAGAAATGTACAGTGGTCCGCATGCCGCTTAAAAAGTATAAAGGTTTTGAGGGCGAGCACCCCTTCCCTACCCCTCCCGCACCAGACCTCTTTTTCTCGACACCCCAGTGTTATAATGATAATCAATAAATCTATGGTCTATCGACAATTCAGGTAAATCCTCAACTTTGAAGTTCACATTCAACTCCAGTTGCTTCGTCACATGTGTGAATAAAACTGAGTTAGTTCTTAAATGGTTCTATTTTAGCGATGCACCGATATCCATATCGGTGTATCGATATCAGCTTATCGGTACTAAAATAGAAATACACGTATCGGTAATTTTGTTGTTGATATTACCGATATTACAAACTGTTATTAAATATTAGTGAGTTCAATAGTTATTTTTATTTGAAATAAACAGTCACTGGCGTAGTAATATACAAGTTTGTTGCAATGCATTTGCAGCATTTCATTTGATATTTTCAGTATTTATAAACAACAAATGAACTTATAATTAAATTCAAAAGTATTAAAGTAGAACTGCCATGATGTCATCTTTGAATTTTCTGAAATGACATAGAATATCGCGGAAATCGGCAAAATATCGGTCCTTCAATATCGGTTATTGGAATACCGGTGAATTTCCATATAGGTGCATCACTATTCTATTTTGTACTTCAAAAACAACTGTCGCTAAATATTTTGACTTCATGGACACTTGTACAAATATCTTGGTATGAACAGATCTTACTTTGACTTGTTTCCATTTTTGCATGATGTTGCTGTTACAGTCACATCAAAAGATACCTAAAATAACCAATATCATCAATATTTACCACCAACCGTCGGACGACAAGCAAAGGGAATGGGAACAACCTGCTTGTTTTTTTATTCAACACTACAGCCTGTTTTATACAATGGAGGAATCTTCAGGTGGCTCCAAGATACATTCATTGATGAAAGTGGCAACTTCGAGGTAAGAGAAACTACATCATTCGCTCTATCTTTATGAATACTCTCAAGCATTTTATTTTTGGGAACCAAAACACACTCACACTAAGGGGGGCGCCATAGTGGACAAACGTCTGTGAGGCGCCATAGTGGACAAACGTCTAAAGTATACATTATGTTCTAATTTTGTCATACAATGTGTGTTTCTTTGTATGGTTATACTTTGATGGTCTTTATTATAAAGCCTGCTTGCAGTATATAAAGTCTGTTTTCCTTATATATGGTCTCTTTTCATTAGTTTTAGTCTGATTCCACTATGCATGGTTTGCTTATAATACAGTATAAGGTCTTTTTCATTATATAAGGTTTGTTTTCGGTCATTATATATGGTCTGTTTAACTTTTCATCATATAGGCCTATATGGTATGTTTTTAATTCTAATTTATATAGTCTACCCTGGGAACAAGTAAAAGCCTTGAGCCCCTAATAGAATTAAGGATATTTTATACTTGATGTAAGTACAATTGTCTGACCGCGCAGTGAGCTCTTATATATACTTGTTCCCAGGGTAGACTTTATAAATTAGAATTAAAAACAGACCATACAGCTATTTCAATTAAGGTTGCCCCCCCGAGCAAAGAGGAAAAGTCGAATACGAGCGCGAAAGGCTGCTGGGAATCGCTAATAAATTCATTTATTAGCGATTCCCAGCAGCCTTTCGCGCTCGTATTCGACTTTATATACTGCAAGCAGGCTTTATAATAAAGATCATCAAAGTATAATCATATTTCAAAAACTCATTAATAATTCAGGAGCAAAACACAAAGAAAAATCATAAGCGTGTGGTGGTTTTATATGTGATAAAAAATCACGTTAATTTACATAAACTTTAGCTTTGATTTTCTCGGTTTAGACAAAGTTTATTTCAAAAATTACTTCGCCAATGAACTCGTATAAGATGAGTCGTTTTTGAAGCTATTTAAAGCACTTGCAGTCGTGGTTTATCACATATAAAACACTCCGCTACGCGTCGTGTTTTATATGACAAAGAAACACACACTGTATGACAAAATTATACCATAAGGGAGTACTGGTCATTATTCATGGTGGGGGGGTGGCACCGAAGAGAAATGCTTTTCTTGGTAAAATTTTTGCTGATCCAGCCATTAAAAAGTCAGAAAATGTTTCTATACCCACCCCTGGCCAAAAACTATACAAAAGGATACCATTCAGTTCTCACATATGTCCTTTACCACTCCTATGACACGAGTTTGATAATTGTTTGTGCAATTTTCTGCAGTCTAAAGTTTTATGTTGTCCGAACATGTAGTGTCTTTGGAGACAGCATTTGCCTTCTGACAAATGATCAAGATAGTGATTGATTTACATATTGTATTGACATATGACTGTTGACATTGCCTTTTAGTCTTCAATATTTGAGTGAGTCATGTTTTGGAAATGACAAATTAATAAATCTTTATTGTCCAACCTCTGAGTTGTTTTGTGTTTCATTTACCCAACCTTTTACTCACGCCAAATTTTGTTTAGCCAACCCTTTTCTCTTCGGTGCCACCCCTCGCCATAATTAATGACCAGTCCCTAATGTATATTTTAGACTTTTGTCCACTATTGCGCCTCATAACTTAAGGATCACGTGTCCATAAACTAGTTCACAATTAGTTGCCGAAGGCGATGTGATCACAAGCTTGCATAGATTTGCTCCAACTCTCGCTCGAATTGATAGGGTGATATAAGGTCAGCTTATCGCTTGAAGCGAAGAACGAGCGAGTGGCTTGTAAAACTTGTCAATCATTAATATTCAGCATTAGATAATAATTAACATCCCATTCTTTAAAGTGCCTATGACACGAAATTTCACCCCAAATGTTTATGATTGCATTCTAAAGATCACTTAAAATGACTTAATAATTTCTTTTATAGAATTTTGGTAACTTGCTTCCTTTGCAAGATCTATTCAACTTTGTTTAATATGCAAATATCACTGGTGTGACATCACATCGCATAATGACATTTTGAAAGCGCAATATTTTACCTTGATAAAATATTTTTACAAACAAATACAGAGGGTTAATTACCAGTTATGAAATTAACACATATACAAGGGCAATTTTAAAGTTTTTTAGATACGTATTCGTCAAGAAAACTATACTTTTCAGAAAACTCATTATGTGATGTGATGTCACACCGGTGATATTTGCATATGAAACAAAGTTGAATATCTTGAAAAGGTTACCAAAATTCTATAAAAGAAATTATTAAGTTATTTTAAGTGATCTTTACAATGCAACCATAAACCTTTGGGTTTATAGTTTATACCCAATTCCGACCAATCAGAACGCGGGAAATTCAAAAGCTACAGCACGCTAAAATTTCTACTAATTCGAAATACAACTTTTTCCTATTTTGTATTGATATTAGTCTTGATCGTGGATTTTTCTGGATGTAATTTTCTGAATTTTAGAAAACATTGCTTACCCTCGTTCCAGGCTTGACGCCCACACACACGTTTTCCTCATTACTCTCAGAGCTAAATAAACGAATATTAGAATACAGTGATATTAAATTTAGACGATCTAGAACACTTTACATTTCCGGGAAAATATCGTTGCAATTTCGCGTAGGAAATTTGATTAAAAAAGACCACCCAGGGCCAAAGATTTAAAATACTTACGGGCAATCACGACGTTTAACCGAAACGTGAATACCTTCTTGAAGATTCACAAAATTCAATTGGACTTTAGAGGTGATTTTCTAAAAATATAACGAGAAAAGGCCTACTAAACACTTCACATACATCACAGTAAAGTTAACCATTGCTTATTATAATAACATTCATAGTGCGACCGACCGTTGATCGAGTGGTGGTAATGAGAAATTGTAAATTAATCGATATAAAAAATGGCTATGAAAACGTTTCTTGAGTTATAATAGTTGACCTGCATCTAAGGACGTAAAGCCTCATTAATATCATTAACGCGACGAAAGACACGCAAAATCACTGATTCTTATTGGCTCTCACTATATGACCTATATGCAAAACATCGCTAAACACAAAATAGTAAGATTCTATTGGCTGTTGCATTACCTTTCTTGTATGCTAAATATGTTGTCCTGAGTTATTCGTTTTGTAATTTGCATGGTCATGAAATATAGGTAATAAATCATTACTATATGCAGATAGTCATTTTGACAGATTATGCTCGCAACCCACTGTTAATCTGCCCAATGGAATTTGTCTTTATAGTCCAGCGGAAAAGTAAAAAATCATGCACTTTGTGAAGAAAGCATCCAATTCACAGGAAGTGTAGACTTTAACATAATGTATCTTAGATATTGAGGCATCACCAATTATATTCTCTTATTAAACTCTATTACTGTTTAAAATTGTGAAATTGCAGGTTCACATATAGCAAAAATGACTTGCATGATTAGAAAGCTCACAAAAAACTACATCTAAGACTTTTAAACGGCTGATTGATTTTCCAAGCAGTTTTCCAGTTATTGCTATTTAAAAACGTGATAAATAGGCAAAAATCCCGCCAACGTCCTGGACACTAGCCCTAAAACATATTTTCAACCGCTCATAACTCCAGAGGAGTTGGAAAATCAAAGTAACTGCTTAAATGCCTTATATACAGTTTTTTGTAAGCTTTGTAATGACGCATGTCATTTTTGCTATATGTGAACCTGCAATTTCACAATTTTTAATTGTATAAGAGATTAATAAGAGAATATAAGAAATCCTAAATTTTAAGCCGTCAGCATCAATTTTGGTGATGCCTCCATATCTAAGATTCATTATCATGTTAAAGTCAACACTTCCTATGAATTTGGTGCTTTCTTCACAAAGTGCATGATTTTCTCAAATATCTGTGCATATCCGCTGGACAATAGTCTTTACTATTACTACAAAGGACAATTTGTATAGATAGAAAACCTATATACTCGAGCTGCGTGCCTGTCAAAATGGTACATTTCGCGAAGCATATTTCGTTCAGCTGGACAAATTAATTTCCGGGCTTGTCTAATTGCCACTCTTGGTCTTGGAGGCATGCCTCAAATTGTTTGTTATAGTACGTTTGCAGTCTGTAATGCAAAAGCTCACATACGAACTAAGTGTAGTGACATTAAAAATAGGCCTACTATACTTCCCAACAGTATACAGATAAATTGAATTTTCAAAGCGGTTCCCAGCAGCCTTTCGCGCTCGTATTCGACTATTCCGCTTTGCTCGTGGACAACCTTAATTGAAATAGCTGTAAACAGTATTGTGAGTTGCGGCATTGTGAAATAGGAAAATTTGGCCACCAGTTAGTAGTTATAGCTTAGGCCCCGTTTACATGAGACCGGGACGAAGTCAAACTGGAATGAAAATTGAAATTTCAACATGTTTACCTGAGACCGGTACGAAAATCACAAAATTTTCAATTTATTCCCCTTGCCAGGCAATTTTCTTTTTTATATGGCTTTTGTTAGCGTGTGTTGTTCCAATGTCAAGGTTACAGCCGAGACCGGTCTGAAATGTATTTGTGTTTACATTCATTCCGGTCTGAATTCATGTCGGTCTGAAGTCAGTCGGTTCGGTCCAGCAGGCGGAATGACTTGAGACCGGTCTGAGTTATTTTCCACTCGGTCTCATGTAAACATCTATTATAAATAATACTATGACCGAAACGAAATGGTCCCGGTTTGACTTCGTGTCGGTATAACATTTTGATTACGAAACTCATAGCCCTTGGAGTAAGATGTTTGATCCCATGGATATGTGATTTTCTTTCAAATCGTCGTCAGGCAGTGAAGATTAATGAGTCTCACTCGGAGTGGGCTTATGTAAATGGCGGTGTCCCTCAAGGAACAAAACTTGGCCCTATCTTGTTTTTAGTTATGATTAATGATCTGAAAATAAAGTCCCTAAACTCCTCTCATTGGAAATACGTTGACGATGTAACGATTTCTGAGGTTATAAAAGAAACTGAGGAATCGCGATTACAAACTGAACCCAATGAACTCCAACAATGGGCATGTGAAAATGATATGAAACTGAATGGGTTAAAATGCAAGGAAATGGTTATCAGCTTTTTACGACAAATTGATAACTATACTCCATTATACATTAATGATCAACAATTGGAACTGGTTACATCTTTCAAGATTTTGGGTTTGACTATTAATAATCACCTTAAATGGAATGATAACGTTGCAATTGTCGTAAAAAAAGCGTCGAAACGCCTTTACATCCTTCGGGTGTTGTGTCGATCTGGAATTCCATCCGCTGACTAGCTCTCAATCTATAACGCCTTAATCAGATCTGTTTTGGAATATGCTTATGCAGTCTGGCATACCAGCCTATCTCAGTATCTTTCCAACAAAACTGAACGGGTGTAGAAACGTGCTCTGCGAATTCTGTAACCTTTCACTGATTATGCGGAAGCCCTATTTATCAGTCGTTGTTCTCGCCTTGATGATAGAAGGCATTCAATATGTCAGAATACCTTACAAAAGATTGCTAAGCCTTGCTCGAAACTGTACCACTTGTTGCCGTGACGGCAACTCGCGGAAACGTCCATGGACGGAGTTTGAGAAATAATAATCAATTATCGCTTTCCAAATGTAGAACTGAGAGGTTTAAGAACAGTTTTATCCCGGCAATGTGCTATAGTCAAGTTGACGTATAGGCCTTTATGGTCTTAACTTTTACATTAGGTTTTAACATTTATATTAGATATAGTAATTCATATTTTAGTATTTTTGTACATTTTAGTATATTTCCAAGTAAGCATATTGTAATTCATTTTCAATGCGATAATATGCAAATAAACCATTAATAAATAAATAAATAAAATAAATAAATAAATAAATAAACCAAAAAACTTAAGCTAACTGCATGCAATAACCTGGAGGCCCTAACTGTATGCAGGTATAAATCTCTTGTAATAATTGATCCCATTACAAAATTTGAATTCAAATCGATACAGCAAACTAGAGCTAAAACAATTTCACTTACATCGTAGCTTCTTTGAATAAGATCGATGATGTTGCTAGAATCTCCATCCAATTCTCCCAAAGTAGCACTTATATCATCCCAGTTACTCACGATAGCCTAAAGTTCAAACATTGTCATTTGTCTGAAGCTAAATATTCATATACAGTAGATTAGGGTGAGGCACACAAGCATCATGAAGCCGAAGATACTGTATGCATTACAGCAAGATGAAAATCAGGCTTCCCAATAGAAAACGACATCCGGCGATTTTTGCCGTTTGTAGCCCAGACAATCGCCGGTAATTTCACGAAATTACAAACCAAAATATTTCCTTCTTAATGCAGGAGCGTCAAGGGAAATGTTTCTTGCTTTTCGAATACAAATTTTACACAATAGTGTTTATTAAATAATTGGATAAAATGGCTGGAATTGCCATTTCAGAGGGTTTAAATTTCAGAATCTTCACAATTAAGTGGCGCCTTCCGTAATGAATCATATGTGATTTTAATAGCAAAGTGTGACGGGGAATTTATATGCGAGATATTTTTTAGGAGAAGTTATCTATTTTATTATATTTACTGTCGTTCCAATTAAAGTGTTGCTCAAATATTGATTCAATTCATTACCTCGGGCTGACCAATTCATTTTATCAAGTTCCTCGAGATATTCATACACTTCCTAGTATAATTGTAAACAACTTGAATGCACCAATCGTTTGAATGCACCAATCACTTTTGTTGTTTGCACAACTAACCAATCATAAATAGAAAGGAAGTGACCAGAAATGATCAAATACTTGGAATTAGCTCTTTCACAGGAAGTGTATGAATATCTCGAGGAACTTGATCAAATGAATTGGTCAGCCAGAGGTAATGTATTGAATCAATATTTGAGCAACACTTCAATTGGAACGACAGTAATTAAAATAATTAGTTTCGTTTTAGTGAATTGTAGATGGCAGCACTTCTTCCCGCATTCTTAGATTTCTTACCTCGTATGCCGGTACAGTGCTCTCCTTGCCAGCGATCGCAAAAATAGGTTGAATATTGCTTTCTTGAAGTCTTTGATAAACCTGGTGTACTGTCGGGTAATCCTAAGGTAAATGAAAAAGGATTAAAGCAGCTGTATTCTGCTAAATAGGGGGGTTAACTGTACACTACATTTTGTTTCACAAAATAGGTGCTCAATCCAGATTTATATCAATATCAGTACATCTTACCAGCTCCAGTGACTTGTCATACAAACGACCACCGTCCACGACATTATTTGCAAGGTGACATTTGGCATCATTTGGTTTGGCAATACCACCAAACTAAACAAGAGAATAATTCTCATGAATTGACATTGATTGCATCTGTCTGTGGATACATACCCAAGATAAAAAAAAAAACTTACGCAAACCCAGACCTAGGCTTTCTATTTTTAATTTCAGCGCTTTTTCACACAAGAAGATCCCAGGCAATGGGCCATCCATTTGAATATAGGCACCCCCCTCCCTATTGAGGGGTCCCTTCATAATCCCCTTAGGATATAAAAATTTTAGAACCCCCTTGGATGCGATTTTTGGAAGTTACCCCATGGATATCTTTATACCCCCTTTAGTATATCGTGTTTGCCCCATTGGATATCACTAAAACACCAAATTTTTGCTATTTTTTGAAAATCTCTTAAGCTACCCTCTAGGAAGATTTAAGGTAAAAACGCCCCCCCCCCCCCCCCCATAGGATATCCAGACCCCTCAATAGGGGGGTGCCTATATTAAATGGAATGGCCCAATCTGGGAGCGGGTAGACTGCAAAAGAATGGCAAAAGCGAGAAATGGAAGGCGTAGCAGATTTCACAATTCGAATGCTCAAAACTGCCGCAGATTGGCCCCTCTTGGATATGGCAAATTCGTGTGTTCTCAAACCTAATTTTTGTCAACTTAACAACGTTCGGTTCAGGTGAAACGAATTTAACATTCGGTTCAGGTGAAACGAATCAGTTCAAGAATAAACTTAGCTACTATTTATATTTGCATACACGTCTAGAAAATCGGGCATTTTCCTGTATCATAAAGTTGGAATTAAGCAACAATGTTTTCTGTGCGTATATTCAGAAGTTGTAGCGAAAGCACAAAATGGGTCAAAATATATGCCAGAATTAAAATCTTTCATGAAATTTTATCTTATACAAAACTATACATTAATATATTTTTTCATCGTTTTGGTAAAATATACGTACACAGACATTTATGTACTATTTCATTAAAAATTGATGAGGAAAACACAAAGAAAAATCATGAGCGTGCAATCACATGCAGTCGAGTAACATTTTTATGCATATTACTTCAAAAGTAACAAAGCAGTAGATTGTCTTGCAAGTAAATCATCAGTTTGGGTAATCAGTATGCAACTTCACTGTAAACAACTCTACGCAACATTTGTAAACGTTTGGAACTGGGGAGATCGACTAAGCATTTATACAAACGAATATTATACTTTGCGCAAACAAACATTAAACATGACTTTCTATGGTGTCTGCGGCATCAAAAAAATGTTCTTGTCCTTCAGTGTTGCGGTCCACTTTTGTTTGTAGTAATTCGGGGCCTGGTTGTAAGACAAATACTCGACATGCTGAATACTTTTGGCACTTGTGAAAGAATGCATGTAGTGTCCGGTGTCCAGTGTAAGCAAGCTACGTAATCTGCTTTAGTTTATCATGATTTTAATATGAAGATTTACCTGATTAATATACTGTAATTCGATCATGAATGATATTTTGCTAAGCAGATACTGGTCATACTGTATCTCTTAGCTGCGAGGGATGTGGGTAGTTTTCAAGTCGTTTCAAGGTCATCGAGGCTACAGTAATTCGAAAGCATGCGCAGTTTCGATCAGTTTCATTTGTTCACAGGGGAATTCGTAGGTTAGCTGCGTTCGGATACGTCTGGTCACATATGAACGGGGTCTGAGCTGTTACATGTGAGGGTCCTAGATTAGGGGCTATTTACAAAGACGAAAGATAATCCAATTGCATCACATGAAATTTTCAAAACAATGAAAACGACAATGGAACATTCCGATCACTGAATCGTGACTGCATGGATAGCACAAATGTCACACAAGCCATTGAATATTCTAATAAGAAAACCGTGACATGCTGTTTCGTAACCTTACCCTGCCTTCTCCTGCCATATGAAACGTACCATCTGTTGCAATAAGTACCATACGCCGAGTCAATTCTTTCGCTCCCCATTGAAGTTCCTATATCAAATTGTATAACGTTACGACGTACAGGTATTTTTGGTTTAGTGAGACATAGACCCGCACAGTATAGTACAAGTGTTAGAATATTCCAGTTGAAAATACCGGAGGAGCGGAGGCATTGATGACACAGTGGTTAAATAGTGTATGTTTTAGAATGTCCCAGTTTAAAATAACGTAGGTATTGATGGCACTCATGTGTTAATAAATCATGTGTTACCGTAATACGTTTAAGATTTGCAAGCCAACTTTCACCTCTTCTTTCAAAATAGCTGTACTAACACAATCAAATAAAGCTCATACTGTATATTATACTGAAACAAACCTGTTCGCAGGCTGCAACTTGCATCAATGCGTCAAATGTGCCTTCTGGCACATCACGATTACCAGAACTAACTTGTTTATCAATCTTGTCCTAAAGTCATTACAAAAGAAGACGATATATTGAATGAGCTTGAGCACGAGGCCTCGGTAATTTTTCATATCTTGCGAAAAACGAATTCAATAATTGTTTTATTATTTATTTAAAAAATAAAACCATTTTCCATTTCCAGAAAATCTTTCCTTTTTTTCATAAGAACGTCAAGATGTTTCTAGACCGTTCCTGGCTGTTGTCGTTCATATTTTAGATTTTAAAGTTTGCTTCCCTTTTAAACATGCAGTAAGGCGTGATATATGTATCTGCGCAGAGTGTTGACATGCTGTATGTTTATACAGTAAGGCGTGATATAATAATAATAATCTTTATTCATCAAAATACCAATACAGGCACATATGAAATTACATACAATAAAAGATACAAAGCGTATCTATATGTGATAGTTGTTATAAGATATAAGATTATAAAAAGTGCATTAACATTTTTTATATCATGAATGAAGATATGCATGATTACATAATGCACTGATTATCATATAATAGAAGAATATCATGAAAATATTTTGCTACTATTTTCATGATAGATTTATCATGTATATTAAAAATATATAAGAATAAATTATTTGTACCAAATAGGCGGAAAGAACTATTGATACCATAGAACTCGTTTAAAAAAATATTTCGAGTTTCTGAAATTTTTTGGTTGGAGCATGATAATAAGTAGTGAAATTCATCTCCAATTTCACTCGATTGACATAAGGTACAAAACCGATCTTCGTATGGTGTTTTGGTATATCTTCCAGATTCAACCGGTAGTTTGTGCGCAGATATTCTCATTTTTGTTGTTGCTTGGCGATGCTTAACATTGCATATTTCATGAAGGTATTCTTCAAATACAAAATTATTCTTAACTTGTACTAGAGTTCTTAATTTACCACTGTGACGACTTTGTTCAATCTGATCTTTCCAA
>CACRXK020000500.1:0-11015 GCA_902702795.2 Paramuricea clavata
GGGGGGGGGGGGAGGAGCTGATGTGCATTCTGTTTAAAGGATTAGTGCATGTTATTGTCTTTATATAAATGTATATAAGAATGATTTCCATTTGGTTTAACTTTGGCTTAACAAATTCATGATCGGCCATGTTTGGTCAGTAGCTGATGTACTTATCTTCTTTTTAACGGTGTACTATAAAAAACCCTGCCTTTATTACATGGACATTCTGTATTCATTGACCACCATGAATAGCATGGTCGCCTAGTCTACGGTGTAGACCCCAGCAGAAACACGTTTCGTGAGGGGTCTACGAATAAACGAAGAAAAGCTTGCCCAGCCTACGTCACGAAACGTGTTTCTGCTGGGGTCTACATCGTATAGGCTAATGGTTGCCACGCTCAACTGGGAACCAGGCGTTGCGAGATTACTATTAGTCACATGCTTAGCTCAGTTGGATAACAGGAAAGCATGTACCAGTAATTACCAGTAATAATAATAGACCAGCCTTGTTAGTCGTTTTCTTGTATTATTTAATTGAATGTACTGAGATTTTTATGAGGTCGTTCTATGAGGAAATATAATATTTCTTTGTGGTAAGAAACTCATCTCGATCAACTTTTTCACTGTCAACGTTCACTGTCGAAGTTGCCGGATATGATGCGATTAGATGTCCTTAGCAGCAAAAGACAAAGGCAAACTAATTGGCAATACATCTATAAATATCTAATGACATCATAAAATTGCTGAAAATGAAGTTTTATTAGGTATTACATACAAACAATTACTCTCAAGCTGAAATTACTTTTGGGCTTAGTGGCACATTTCCTATCCTCACCTTATACACATGGTTATCTTTGGGTAATATAATAGTCAAATTCCAAAAGTAAATAGATGTTCTCGCCTTACGTCATCGCTCCCATGTTGGATGAAATTTTGTTTGTTTGAAATTCTCATTTTACCCAACATGGCGAAAAACATGGTCCTCTGCCCTTTGAATCCCTGGGGCATGAAATTTACCATCGATGATTCGGGAAAACCACGCGTGCATAAGTGATCACGCATACATGATGACGACAACATAAAGATTCTCCGTAAATAATCAAGGGCGGATTATTAGCATGAGTTGGATCGGACCATAGAAATATTAGACCTAGAATGCGTGCTTGGTCACGTGACCGGTGTCCAAACTGAAAACAAAAATGCCCTTATAAATCCGCCATGTTGAATTTGAGTAGGAGTGCAAACAAGGTCTCCTATATCTAAGGTGCAAACTACAAGTATAAACAAAACTAAAACAATAAAGTTTTCATCGTCAAAACGTTTGGTATTTGTAGTTTGGGGATAGAATTTGAAATATTAAGTTCTTTAAAGGCTCAAAGCAAATGTGCCGTTACAAAAACGGTGAAAATCGTGCAGCCTTGTATAAAAAACAAGTAGTTTTTTCGTGTAGTTTCGCGTATAAAATATAACTTACTCATAAAACATTTTTGCAAGCTCTGAACGTAACTGTTTTGCTAATACTTTATAAAATTACGAGATGATAGTTCATTCTTCGTCGGGTTTTGTTTTTCTTCAATCTAAACGAAGTGTTTTCATGTTTTTGAAACAAAAATATTTAGTTGTTGATATTTAAAACTGTAAATCGCCTAAATGATCGTCGAAAACATATGGTTTCAAAAGCGTTGCCTCAAGCTCAAGCAACGTATAAAAAAGTATAAAAAGTAGTTGTGTAAGTTTAAAAAGATTATTGAACTCTATTTATATTATAAAACAGTTGAAATATATTTTTTAAAACATACCTATTGAGTTTCAGTTTGTATTGATTTTTCGTGTTTTGTTTTGGCTTGCACAACAACGTTGAAAATGTATTTTGAAACGACGATTTCTCTATATATTCTGTTCAGAACTATTGCTCTTCGTAAAAAAACCCACGGGAATGGGTTTTTCTCCATTAAAAACACTTTTTTTCCACTTCAAGTCTGGATAGAATTGTTTTTGCAAACTTTATTGAAAAAAACAATTCGCACTCCCGGCACCGCGCGAAATTCCACGCCACAGGAGTCTGGGACTAGCCAAAATGCCCTTATAAATCCGCCATTTTGTGGAGACAAAATTTTTACTGAGAAGAGATAGGAGCACGCATTCTATGTCTATTATTTCTATGGATCGGACTTTACGCCCATATGACGTAATTGAAGCAAGTACACAAAAATGCTACTTTTCCTATATTCATTCATATATTTTGTTACAATGTATAATGCATGCAGCCGGAGAATAACGCTGAAAAAATACTATTAAACCACCATTGTATACGTTACTAGGCGCATTAGACAACGATACTGTATTTTGGTTTTGAAATAATCCTTGTTTTATTGAAGATTTGTTTAATATACGAGTTTGACTGTTTATACGAGTCGAGTCGTTTGCGACCTAAGCCTCTTTTCTACTCATCGCAAGAGTAAGCTGGCTGCGAGTACTTTTATCCAACCACAATGCTCGAAGACAGGTTTTATAAATTTAAGCCGCAGCTCATTTTCACTCGTATAAATTGCCCTACTGTAAGCTTATTACAGTGAATACAAGTTTCGTCTTTACTGTACTTAGAATGCAGTCACTTGGATACAATTTATGTATAATTTTTTTCTTAAGAGAAAATAAGATCCCAAACAGGTTAATTTCACAGTAAATACTATTTATATATATATGTAAGAACATTTTGGGAACACCGCGTTCAAACCATAGATATGGTTCAAACGTTCGCACATTTACTGCTTGCATGCAGTCGACTGGAAATAGTATTGTCTTCACGAAGCTCTACGAGGGTTTAAACTCAGGATAAATTCATATCTTGATACAATGAAAAACCAGTGAAATTATTTACCGTTCCGACGCGCTTTTTTCCCCATATTTACTCCTATTATTTTGGCAGACATTTTTCCCGCCATTTTCGTAGACTCACGCAAGAGCTTTACGTTTGAACGCGGTGTTAATTTTGGGCTAAATTGGAAATGTCTAAGTTTACTAATACATGCATGTATACACCCAAGTATTTACTACGATATAGGACAATGGGAACAAAACTCACATCGGAAACCGTTGTTGTTACGTGTCATTCTGCACGAGAGTCTTATAAGCAGGCGATTCCGACTTCAAAGCATTTTCTCAATTGTAATATGACATCAAAACAAGTTACATGAAACAAAAACATTGTGGAATAGACTAGAGGAATAAATATATTCTGAAAATAAAGAAATCTTCAGCATTTTTTTTTCCGACATGAAGCAGCGACAGCTGGGAGACCGAAACCACCGGTTTTTTTGCGCATGCTCGATGCCGACTTCCTATACCGAACCGACAAGTATCGTACCGACCGAATCTACTGATGAGTTGAGTATCATAAACAACCTTTGAGTATACATAATTTTTGAGAAAGATAAAAGCGCGAAAACCAAGAAATAAACCCATTTTATTCGAACCGATGTCAAATACATTGCACACTGTATAAAAAAGGTAATCAAAATTTAGTGTGCTCTTGTGTGCTCAATAGTCAATATTATCATTAGGGTCATTTACTGACGAGAGAAAATAAGTCGCGTCTTGTCGTGAAAACACTCTTATAAATGGTCAATTTCTGTTAAGCCGCGACTTATTTTGGACCAGCTACATTGCAACCTGCAATTGCAGGTCACGAACAATTGACCAGGGCTGAGCAGAGGACTGGGACTAGGACGTCCTATTACTTAAGTAGATAGCTCAAGATCTACGACGTCAAAAATCTAGGACTGCAAGCAGAAGTAAATTGCAGGGTTCGTACACCTCCCATTTAAAATTCCATGACTTCCCATGACCGTTTTTTTTTCAAAATCCATGACCTGGAAGTCTGGAATTTCTGAAATTCGTTAATATTTTAACGATAACAAATATAATATAATAAAAGAACAAAACTCACTTCGCTCTTGCAAAAATCCGTTATATAACAACAATTCATATTATTATGACTGGTAAATTGAAATAAGTAAAATACTTTGTTAATGTTTTGTAAAATTTCAATTTTCCATGACTTTCCATGACTAAAATTGATTTTCCAGGATTTCTGGGCCTGGATTTTGGAATATTGAAATTCCATGACTCTCCAGGTTTTCCAGGACCCGTACGAACCCTGAAATTGGCAATATTTTTTGAAGTGTGCATGCGTCTCTCTCAATTGCTCGTCGTCCATCAAACGTCGATAGCTTCACAACAAGAGTTTTGCAGTCGTGAACACAAGAGCGTAACAAACGGTAATGAATTCAGGGGTCTCCTTAAAATCATTTTTAAAATATGTAAATATTTATAGTTTGAAGGTCAATGTCGTGAATCTAAGTGGATGCATGTTTATTTATTTAGGACGTCCTAGTCCTCTGCTCAGCCCTGACGTCCTAGAAGCGTCGACGTCCTAAAAGCTATCGTAATATGGAGTGCACAGGTTTAATCTGTCATAATAATAAAGATTAGGGTTTTCCTTTTGAATGACACCTTTTTTGTATCATTCCAAGTAAAAATGACCACCAAATACATTAAAAATTGCGCGTCAAATCTACGTACTCAAAAGAAAAAGCAATAATCACTAACGTATCTTGCCAAACAATAGTCAATAAGCTTGAAACAGAAGTGATCACATTTGTCAACAATTTTTAATTTTATCCATATGTTGGGGATTTTAAAGTTAAAATTCATGAATTTTGACTCCAAATGGGATTTATTTTCAATAATTGGAAATATGCAATTTCGACCGGCAATTTTATTCCACTCGTATTTGGTCATTTTCCTTTGTATAATGATAGAAAAAGGTATCATTGGACAACTAAAAGCCTGAATTTTGTTGCTGTGTAAAAAATGTTATATATCGATAAACTAAATATCTAAGCACGTAAACATGCTAAAGTTGGGTTACCTTTTTTATACATGCTGTATAACTTCTGCGTCGTACCAAGGCTATAGGTATCGGTTGATGAAATAATGTTTTATGAAATTATGATTCAGGAATAAAATTCGTAAATAAATTATGTAATGAAATTATATTAAAGTATCTTGCCATATTATATATTACACACTACTACTCTATGATTATAAAATTCATGTTGTAAAAACTTCACTGCGTTCTAGGTCGTTACTTGTTTCACGTATTGTCTCAAGTTTCTGATCAACTTCTTTCTGAACTAAATGTAACTCATCCTCACTCATATCATTGAGTAATAATAACACTGCTGATAGTAGATTTGAGTTCTACAAGGATAAGAAAGAGAAGACAAGTCAAATTCGTGGTTATGCACCACTGCCTATAGCTAGACGTATTGTGTCGTGCAACCTGACCATTCCAGCATTTCCAGGTTACTCCTCGCCTCCCTAATTTTTCGCTGCCAGCGCCTCAATCCTAACCTGGTGAGTACGAGGCCCGATCCAAACGTCGCTCCTTCCATGCCGCCGAACCTAATACAATTCGATACGACACTGGACTACTGGAGCGGTGTTCATTGAAACATCGAACTCAATATGTCGCTCCCAATGTAAATCAGGGTTTAACAAAAATGTATAAAATACAGGACATATAAAATGAATTAAAATAATTTGTGGATGAGAAGAGCGACGTTAATTTGACTTGCTGTCGCTCCAGAGTCGCATAGTTCGACAAGATCTGTCGCTCCAACCTTGCTCCAATTGTCTCTGTCGTACCTAATCCATTCTGCCTAATCCTCTCTGTCGTACCTAATCCATTCTAAAGGCCCGTTTACACGGGCGATTTTTGCCGCGATTTCAGTTGCGATTTTCTCTTTTTGGAGGATGTGAAGGAGTAGATCAGTTATAAATGTTCCAAGTTATGAAATCTCACAACAACATCATTAAGTAATCTACTCCTTCACTTGCAATTTTTGCTGCGATTTCTAGTGCGATTTTCTCCTTCTGATGCATATGAATGAGTAGAGGAGTTACGAATGTTCGGAGTGCATGTGAGTGCATGTACCCTCATCTGAACATTCATAACTTATCCACTCGTTCACATCCATGAGAAGAAGAAAATCGCACCAAAAATCGCAGCAAAAATTGCAAGTGTAAACGAGCCTTAACTTATTCAAAAGTCGCTCCTGTGTATAGTATACTTTATTGCAGCTATTAGGTTTGGCGCATGAGAAGAGCGACGTTTGATCCAGGTCTCTTTGATATCGCAGGTTCGATTTAACTCCTGACTCCACTCGTGGACATGGTGCACAGAATTCGAAGAGTCATTGTCTAAATTCGTTGTGAACTTCTAATACCTGGGCTGTATAGCAGAGTATATGCCCGTACGCAGGTTAGAACGGGCATACTCTAGATACAAGATTATGGGCCAGTATTCGGAACCTTTAGGCCTATACAACGCACACATGCTGCCTGTTGTTTGATGGTGTCCGCCGCCTGGACTCTGAAGGTTTAGCGACAGAAAAGTTAGACGAGAGAACCGGGCGAGATATTGTGATAACCTTTTGAATATCTTTTTCAATTAATTTAGGGTCTATACTTTCTACATTACCGTAAACATTTAGGAAGAGAAACGCTGGGATCATGCTATTATGCGGCTCATACATAGAGTTTCATTGTAGTTTCGGATTGTATACGGATTTTTAAAGAAAATGTCCGTTACATACATGGATTATGACTCAAAAACTTTAGTAAAGTAATATTAGTGATATTACTTGATCCGCCATGCATAACAACAAAGAAGTTAAATCCATACACCCAATATATATCTAACTCACGATAGCCTGTCAAAGTTGGATTATACCCTTTTTCATACCGACTTGTGGCTGGGTGATTGGCTATTTTGTGTTTGGGATAAGTATTGAAGTATTCTTTACTCTTTAGACACACATACATAGGAGGTGAATAGGGGTGTACACATCCGCCGATCCGCCCAAATTTGAAGCAAAATCCGCGATCCGGCAATGGTCTTGTCTAAATTTGAATCCGCTAAAAACTCTACTATGAAGTCAAAATTCAGGATCCGAACTAAATTGCAAGCTAAATCCACAATTCGAGCCAAAATATTAGATAAATCCGCAATCCGCTGTATTAATAAGATCCGCAAATCCGTGTAAAGTATTCGCCAGATCCGAAATCCGAACAATTTTTTCTGTGAAATCCGACGATCCGAAAACCTATTCATCCCCCCCCCCATAGAACACAGTACATTTTGCATAAAAAGGTGAAAAAATTTGCATGTAATAATATATTGTCATCGTAGTGAACATGCCTGCCTATTTATTAGCGTATATATGGGTTATTATTCAGTTATATTTAGAACAGCCTAAGTATTCTTAAATTGGCTGGTAATTGGAACGACGGATGGGAAGAGTCAATTAAGCGGGGAGGGAACCTATACCTTTACCTTTGTACTCGAGTTTAATCCAGTATCGTTGCAAGACACGGGACGTTTCTCCGCCAAGTTCGGTATCGAGTTCTGTACGTCCTCAGTCGATTCCTCAATCACAAGAGGTTGTAGTCCAAGTTGAGTACGTAATTTGCTAGAAAGTACAATTAAGTAAAAAAGTATTAACTTTAATTCCGACTGTATTTGTTAATGGGCCGGGTGATTTGAGGGCACATGATTTGGGTTTGCATCAATGCCTATTTTTAAATTTTATCCTCGTATTTCACCTTATAATCTAAACTGAAAAACACGCATCATGAGAACCAATTAATATTGATTTTGATGAGAATGTATATCTGCAACCACGTACCCAGGGTCTTTCCTCTTGGCGACGGGAGAAAAGACCCTGGTAGACGTGTCTGCTAAAATCTAGAAGATTTTTAATAGGCAATTCCAGCTTTTAGTTTATGCGTGCAGGGGACGATGGGAAGTAAGGTATCACATTGCTGATTATGCTGAAAAAATAAAAATGATGGCCGTGTAAATACGGAGTGATAGCTTATACTTACAAATATTGAAATATTTCGGTTGTTTCGGTAGTTTTTATTGACATTTTTCAGCATAATTAGCAATATGATACCTTACTTCCCATCATCCCCTGCAGGCATAAACTAAAAGCTGGAATTGCCTATTAGCAATCCAAGATGAGGTCAATAAATAAAATAACAATGTTTGAAGTGTAGTGTCTAGAACTTCAAAACATGTTGTGCTGTACTGCATTGTTAGTGCCAACAACTTAACTCTTTGCCGGTATAACTTTTTCCGTTTCCCAGTTTTTACATCGTTATTGAGATGTTATTTACTTTTTTAAAATATGCATATGGAAATTATTTTTAGGTCATTTACTCATAAGAGATTAATTTAAAGAGTGTACTTCTTTATTACTTTCTTGGAAAACTTGAAAGAAAGCTGCATAATGATTCAAACACTCGCTATTTCAAGCCCTTGCTAATCGTCTCTGGTGAGTAAATGACGTCACTCTGGTGAGTAAATGACGTCACTCTGGTGAGTAAATGACGTCACAAAGCAGCAATTTGCATCAGTACTAGAACGTTAATATCTCACGATATTTTCCATAACAGTGGTGCTTTAATTTTAGCATTTATGTTCTGTCTACTGAACTATTGAACGGCAGTTCTCGGCCATCATAAACCTGATACTTCGTTACTACAACACAACCAAGGTTATAGTCACTTATAGATTAATGACTCGCTGTTTATGATTGCTGAGCCTATTCCTTAAGGCCCGTTTACACTTGAAATTTTTGCTGCGATTTCTAGTGCGATTTTCTCCTTCTGATGCATGCGAACGAGTGGATGAGCTATTAATGTTCTGAGTATATGTATTCCCCATAGATCCAGGTGATCTTGATACGCGGAAAAGTACTGGCACTAGTTGTCAAATAGAAATCCATTTTATGATTAAAACAACTGAATATCTCCTGTAATATACTTTATTTCGATTCCATATTTTTGTCAGAGCTATAGTTCTCATAACTAAACATAATTACAAAATTTCAACTAGTTTCATAAAGAATAATGAAAGATATAATTGACTGAATACATCAAAATGGATTTCTATTCGGACAACCCTTTCTGAGCGCTGATTGGCTAAAATACGAACACGAGATCACCTGGTATAGGAGGTATACCCCATAGATATAGGAGGTATTCCCCATAGATATAGGAGGTATACCCTCACCTGAACATTCATAACTCATCCACTCGTTCACATTCATCAGAAGAGGAAAATCGCACTAGAAATCGCAGGGAAAATTGCAAGTGTAAACGGGCCTTTACCAACACTCAAACCCGGGTTGGAGAAGAGGAGGAGCTCATGGGTGTTCAGCCCTTCTTGTTAGGACCTCAGAGGGGCTGAGCCTCTCGTTAAAAATTTCATGCCGAATGGGACGAGGGGAGGGGGGGGGGGCTGACCCCAATATTTTTGCAGATTGCATAATTATAACCTGGAAAGTTGTTTTCAACTGTATTCAAATGATGTGGTAATGTTAGTAATGTTAGTAATTTGTGTTCAAATGATGCGGTAAGATCATGATCATACTATTAGGTCATGTATGATGATCATACTATTAGGTCATGTATGATGATCATACTATTAGGTCATGTATGATGATCATACTATTAGGTCATGTATGATGATCATACTATTAGGTCATGTATGATGATCATACTATTAGGTAATGTATCATGATCATACTATTAGGTCATGTATGATGATCATACTATTAGGTCATGTATGATGATCATACTATTAGGTCATGTATGATGATCATACTATTAGGTAATGTATCATGATCATACTATTAGGTCATGTATGATGATCATACTATTAGGTCATGTATGCATGTGGTTCCAACATGAAATAGCTTCGGTATATCGGAATCTTTTATTTGAAGTCCTTTAGCTTCAAAAAACACAAATTGAAGAATTACTAGAACCAAAACTAAATACTTGAACTTTCCATGTTTAACATATTGCATCCTCTGCGCATTGTCACCCTCACATCTTGTTACCCCGCCCCCTTTAAGAGACCCCCTTGTTCTCGTTTCAGTTCTACACCACTGACTTCAACCGCCTACCATAACTAATACACAGCGAGATATGAATCTATATCCAGAAAAAAACAGATAAGAGAACAGAAACAGAAAAGAGTAAGAAAGACCCCAAAAGAGTCGACAAATTTGACCCTCAAAATGACTATTTTTGGATCGTTTTGACTCATTTGAATTTACAGTGCAAAGATGGTATGGTTTCACACAAGACTATATACTGCCAATAGCAATCAATCATCTATTCTAGCTAGTTCGTCAGGGGCAGGATATAGTGATTTTTGTCGGCCTATAAAATCCTGATATTTACCCATAGGGCATACACTTTTATTGGCATCATCTTAGAATACGTTAACTTGCGGTTAAAGCTAGCCTGCGAACAGGCTATCAAGCTGAATTGAGAGCCTGCATCGATGACTAATGAATTTGAATATCTGCCCCGTAACGTTCGTTTTTCCAAATATGGAATGTCTATCCTTATATGCATGGTGTTGTTTACAACTTTCGTGCAAACTAAATTTAGACCGTGCAAACTAAATTTAGACCGTACAGTTTATACTGTTTTTCGAAATATTGAAATTGAAATTGAATATTGAAATTGAAACATTGAATATTGAAACAGATATTGAAGATATTGAAACAGAGATATTGAAACAAAAGTTTAAATGTTTTAAATACTGTGTTTGCGATGTTACTCTGAGTGCATATCCACACCGGACGAGCTTGAAAAACATGCCCGACCACGGTGGGATTCGAACCTACGACCTTTGGAATACTAGCCCAATGCTCTTCCAACTGAGCTACGCGGTCAGGACGGTTCGAGTAAGTGATATTTCGGAACAGTATCTAGTTCCTTCAAGTGCTTAGCAGTTGACATATATAGAGCTCAGCGGAATAAAATAAATTATAGCATGTGACCAATGAGAATTTCGCGTCACGATTTGAGACGCAGATATTCAAATTCATTAGTCATCGATGCAGGCGCTCAATTCAGCTTGAGAGCCTGTTCGCAGGCTAGGT
>CACRXK020000500.1:11091-72154 GCA_902702795.2 Paramuricea clavata
CTGGCTAGTACAACCGGCACTTTGTACCTACCAAATCCTGATAAAAACTTCCGGATGTACTAGCCAGGATGGCGTGGCCTGACGTGAGCGAGTTAAAAATTTTCGTGGACGTCAAACAATAAGGGAAACGACTAGAGTTACGCTTCTGGTATAACTTCCTATTCTGTGATAGGACTCTGTAACTCAGTTGGTTATAGCGCTGCACCGCGGAATCGCAGGGCCGCAGGTTCGATTCCTGCCAGAGGGACTATAGTCGCATTTTCGCAACTGTTCCTGGTTAGGTGTAAATTTTCGTCTATAAAACCTTTCTACAATTTTAGAGGTGTTCAAACTCGCTCTCAGAGCTATAACACTAGGGATGTGAACCTCGCAATTAATAAAAAGAAACATTAATGAATAAAAACTAAAGTTGAACAATTCTAGAAAGCTTGAAAAAATCACTATCCAGTAGATAGCGCTATCCGGCCTTCGTATACACAAGCATGGACCCTGTTTTTTTCGTCTGGTGTTGATACTGAAGCAGGATGGGATGTCAGACAGATGACGCCGTTTGACTGATGACATGTCTCTAGTATAACTGATATGTTGTTATTCTAGTATCAGGCCAATATATCATGCATGCTTATTAAGCCTTATTTATTCTCCAAATGTTGGCAGAACATCATTATCTTTTCAAAATTCAAACTAATATTTTAATACTATCGTTTATTTGTTCAGATGTTTTGACAGCCCATATTTTGTTCAGCCAATTTCCCGCGTTTCGACGCATGTTAATCAATTATTAATAATTCAATTAAATATCGAGCACACAGATCACACCGCTGACCATTTCCTTATTTAACATTGGTTAAAGCCCCATGACATTAAACCACGACAGAGAAGTCGCTACACAGAAGTCGGTATACATCAATTTGCCCTGAAGGTTTTGAACACAAGTACTTTTAATCGAAGGGGATGCTAATTTAATTAATCTCTGAGTAATAAATCCACATCTATGGTATTCATATTTTATGCACTCGTGCGACAACGCTCACTTTATACAAAGCGATTGAACAAACGGAAAAAAATTAGCATTGTTCAGCCACAAAGCAATGAGCAGCAACATGACAGTCGCAAGACCACAGAAAGTTAAACCCCATGGCGTTTTGAGGGTTTTATTCTTGCTGCTATTCATTGGACTACAGATTCAACTGACTTACACAGATGACGGTAATTGTTCATAAATCTTATTTCCATATTTTGTTTTTCTTCGTAATTTCCATCCCATCCTACGTATACAAAGACTATACGCATAAAGCACTGGAAATCTCTTTCAAAATCCTTACTATGGAAATAGTATGGATCTTAGTTGACGATAGTTGGAAATCCAATTTTTATACTAATTGCAATTTACGTACTATGGATATAGTATGGAAATAGTATTGATATACTATGGGTTTAGCGGTGCAATCGCAAATTTCATAATATGGTTTCACTAATTTTTCCAGTGTAAAGCGGATTTCCATTCGGTGCAAAATGTTGCGCGATCGACTTTCTGCGATCGCTTTCTTTTGAAATACAAACAGTCAAGCGGAACAAATCTCATTAGCTGTAGTTGACTGCACATATTTCAAAAGAAAGCGATCGCAAAAAATCAATCGTGCGACATTTTGCACTGAATGGAAATCCGCCTTAAAGCCGGTTTGCCACTAGGCGGAATTTTTCTTTGTCTTGTGATTTCTCGGGTGGAACTAATCAGAAAAGACAAAGAGAAACTCCGCCTTTATATATGGGACTTATCCTGGTACCCTCGGTAAATATAGTCAATGGCAGTGCATACTGTGTGTATATCGTAGTGTGTACAGTGCATATATTTTAAGCCTGGTTGACAGGAATGACACAAGCATAAGGAAGACAAAAGGCAAAACAAAGAAATGCAATGAGGCATGCGACATAAGGCATGCTTAAAGCAAAAACTTTAAGCATAAGCTTATAAGGGAACAAAAGAAATTTCAAAAGAAAATTCTGTCCGCCTTGTCTTTGCAATTAAGTCCCAAAGGTAAATTTTCTTTGTATTTTCCTACTTATGCTCATCTCACTGTGAACCAGGCTTTAGCCTCTTCATTAATCTGTGGTAAGTATGACCAGGAATATAAAAGAAAGCCTTTGTCTCTAGCGTTTGGAAAGACAAAGAGGATAAAATATTTTGAAACTCTTTTGTTTTGCTGCATGTGAACAGGTTCAGATAGGGTGAGAGATAACCGAATATTCAAAAAATACACTTCTGGGGCTTGAAACACAAAGTCGAAGTTTTTTCAATTTTCCTTTTGAAATGCATTGAGATACTGATTTTAACATGCAAGCCAAGGACAAGAGTCTCTGCAACATATAGTTATATACGTCTTTAAAATTTACGATACTATTAATATGCAAATGTTGCACTTGATTAAATAATTATATAAGGCAGTTCAGCAAAGGCAAAGCATGTTTAGCACAATCAGTTGTCCTAAGCGCAAATAAGGGCGCCTTCCACATACACGGCCACATAATACAAAACCTCTCGATGAGAGACTGCTGTAGCTGCAATATTTGGACCAGATCAGCAGGTCCATTTTGAGCAGATTTCCCGCCTTTACGAAAATCCAAGATAGGCGGACGGTACAGAATGTACCAAACATGCGTTCTCCGAATGAATGGATTCAAATATTTATCTCTATACATTTGGGGATTCACTACCGCCGTAGTTATCATACCATAGAGCAAGGTTGATTCTTTAATGTTAAAAACATACATCGGGAAAAGATAAAATTGCGCGGTATTTATAATCTAGGGCGAAGCCCATTTCCGACGCGGTGCATGACGAAGGATCGGTACTTGCTCGGAACAGTCACCCTTAAGTTCCTCATTTTTTATGGGTTTTTTTATGATTGTTCACATGTAATATCGAAGTTTCTTTGATTAAAGTGTGTATCTGTTTAAATATCTTTCTCAGACACAATGTACCAACGTGTATACTGTATATATTGCGTCCGTGTAAGAAAGTAAACGTTTATAAACCTCAAGATACAATGTATCAAAAATATATCTGAAACAGCCTTATAATATACAGCTAATTCAAAAAAGGTTGTAATTTGCAAACCTTAAACTCTAAACCTTAAACTCTAAGCGTGCAAAGTATAATGGGAGCATCATTTAATCAGTTCAGAAATCATATATGGGGCCCATGGTAAATATCTCTTATACGAGAACAATTCATTCACAAATAGCTGCAATATTCAACTACTAAGGCTAAGCTTGAAACTTCTGCTTCCATTAAGCTTTGCGCGCTTAGTGTTTAAGGTTTAGAGTTTAAGGTTTGCAAAGGATAACCTTTTTTGAATTGGCTGTATATAGACATCATTATATCAGTCATGTACCTATAATATGTATTTAAAAGGTAATATTGCTCTTTTGGACTTGAATAATAGATTAGTTACGCAATGTTGTTATTTTTTGGGGCACACTTAAGTTAATGTATAAACGCCAAAACATGCTTCCGACAACCGATCATACTATTATTAAAACGACGAGATTTCATGCAAATTTGCAGTTATTATTTACAAGGATCAAGTGATTTGAATTCTCTCACGGAAGCTTTTCAAGTATATACATGCACGACTCACGAGGAAAATTTTGGCATGCATGCATTGGGGGGTCAGAGTCTAAAATAATAAAAAGAGATTGAACTCACTGAATAATGCCGGCGAAGTAAAACGCATCCATACAACTGGTCGTTTATATATATCGAGTTATTAGGGAGTTTAAGTTTCACGTTTGCGGGAATGGCAAACGGCAAGGTCGAATTTTCTTGGCATAATTTTCGTTCGATATCTGCGTGTCATATTTTCTTTCTTATGACACAGGAATAGTTAAGCATCCTAGTTATAAAACAACAAGCTCATTTACTTTTTATTGCTTCATAGCGTAAACTATAATATATACTTTCCCGACTATAATAGAAATGAGAAGAAATTTGGCAGATGTTTAGTTTTGTTGTCTTTTCTCGTTATGAACACAGTTGGCAATTAGAAATTAGAATCACACAAAAACGTCAACGTAAACGTCAAATATTATGCAATATAAATATTACTCTTTAATATAGTTAATATGGAAGTCGCATTTCAATACTATACCATGCATATATATTTCCATATGATAAGGGGTTTTGAAATTCCAGTGTACACGTGTACGCGCCCCTCATGTATATAAGAACGGTGTATAAATATATACAGTACTACGATTGATATCATGAGACGTATGCTCTGAAATATATAAATTTTAAAAACAATATTAGTCTTTATCGATATCGACCCTTGCAATTAATCAAAGTTTCAATTTATGCGCGCGCACTATATGAGAAATGACAGGGAATAATACGCAACAGCATCTGTGTTGACCTAACAATATCCCTTTCAAATCATGCCGGTGTCACAGTAACGTCTGCGCAGGAGGCTAGTGTCACAGCGGATATTATACAACACAATATACAAAGTGCCATTGAAGAATTAATATGATAACGGAGGTCGTTTATCGTAAAAATTATCGTAAAAGTTATCGCAAAAATATTGTATTTTTACACCCGCCATTTTGCTTCGCACGAGTTACGCATTTGAATTTAATTCCATCAGTCTCAGTATGAAAATTGGAGAGGTTCAGATTTGACTTGACCACTACCGCTACATATACTGGCTTAGTGCGCATCTGATTGCTTGGTCGGATATATCAAACGCATCTGATTGGTTAATGATCCCTTAATGGCAGCAGTAGTGGTATGCAGTAGTGGAAGTCAAATCTGAACCTCTCTAATATAGTTAGTTGAGCTACGATTACGATACGAATAGGATTTTGAATGATTGAATTTAAACCCTACCGTTGAATAGTACAAGTACTATTGCACGGGTGAGCGTGCGATAGTACTTGTATTTGTACTATTTTGTACAATAGTATTTGTACTATTTCATGGTAGCAAAATGGGAATTTTAATTCCATATCACGTGATCATAATCAGCCAATTAAATGACCAGAATTTAATGAGGTGTTATACGATGTGGAACGCATTCTATTCCACACGCTCAATGGAACAAAACGTATAATAAAAAAATGCACGGTTTGGTTTTCAGTAAATTCCATCCGTCAAAATCTTAATCGTATCCTAATTGTAGCTCATGCGATCCAAATCATCGTAATATCGTCGATGAAATTAAATTCAAATGCATAATTTGTGCGAAACAAAATGGCAGGTGTATAAAATCAACCGAATGATGATTGGGCAGATTGGCTTTTCGTGGATGGAATTTTGGGTCTAACTGGCAACAGCTACGAAAAACGGAACTTTAGCCCCCAGCAATCGAACCTGCGATTCAGGTACAGCGCTCTGACACTGAGCCACTGTCCAGTTGGTAAAGTATACTGCAGATCAGTGCTAGTGGTCATAGCGCTGCACTGGAATCGCAGGACCACTGGTTCTATTCCTGGGCCTAATGTTGCATTTCCGCTGCTGCTGCCAGTTACGTTTAAAATTGCATATAAATTTTCGTTCGACAATTCCATCTACAAAAATCCCATATTTAAATCTAATTGCCATTATTCTAGAAGTGACTCCAAAAGGCAAATGGTTAGTTAGTTTGATCAGTCAAATATCATGTATTGACAAGATATGTTACTTATTTAATCTAGAATAAAAATTGGAATCTTATATTACCACACATAAGAAGTTTTACTTATCCCCGATTGTTTATCTTATTCAAATTCAAATTGTATTTGCTATTTATTAATACCTCGTTTTGTACTCTGCAGTAATGACTTTATCTGTAATTTTTGATGCAATTTTGAAACCCACCCCTCTCTTGGAACCAGCTCTTGCTGTATGGGTTAGCGTAGTGAAATAACGTGTTACCATATCATACCATACCATACCACTTTTCCCAATTGTACAATATATATAGTAGTAGTAGTACCTTTCGAACCGCGGTCCTAAGCAGCATTAATTTGTACAGACAAAATCTGACAAAAGCCTGCTCTACTTATCGGGCCGCTACAGGTTGCTTGTTTCCGAGACCAATCGCATCTCCCAGAGCCACGGTTGACAGATTGCATTCCGCCAAATCATTCATAAGTCTTGTCCCTAGACACACGACTGATACAGTTAACCAAGCATTCGTGTGCATTTTACAGATGCGGTGGAAATCCCTGGAGACATAATCCTTGGAGGTTTATTTCCAGTCCATCAGAAAAGCGTGACAAGAGAAAACGAGTGTGGTATTTTCAGCGAGATGCCTGGGTATCACTTCATGGAAGCCATGCTGTATGCTATTGATAAAGTCAACGCCGATCCAAATATATTACCTAACATTACATTAGGAGCTAAAGTCTACGACACATGTATGAGTAAAACCATCGCAGCTGACTATGCTAAAAAATTTATAAGCATGACTTTTTCTACTAACAAAAAGGTTCAACTGGCCGGTGTCATTGGTTCTCTCTACAGCGATGTCTCAGAAACGGTGGCCAATTTCCTGCGGGTGTTCGAGATCCCACAAATCAGTTACTCTTCAACAAGTATCACACTAAGTAACAAGGATATCTACAGCTACTTCCTAAGAACTGTTCCCCCGGATTCCTTTCAAGCAAAAGCCTTAGTTGATATCATTCGTAAGTTCGGTTGGAGTTATGTATCGACCGTAAATTCTGACGGGGCGTACGGTACAAAGGGGATAGAAATGTTTTGGAAAAGAGCCGAAGAGAGTGGAATATGTATCGATGAAAAAGTTCAACTAACCGTGTTCCCTTCAAAAGCGGAATACGACTCAGTTATAGAGAGACTACACAACAGAGAACGACAAAATAATGTAGTAGTAATCTTCGCCACTCAGTCTGATATTCGATATCTGTTAGAAGCCGCCTTAAGACGAAGAGACTCGGGGTCGTCTGATTATCGTCAATTTACGTGGATCGGTAGTGACGGTTGGAGCAATCGTATTGACGTCACGGAGACAGCTGAAGAGGCTGCACTGGGCGCTATCACAATTATGATGAGAAGGGGAGAAATTCCACTGGAGTTCAAAGATTATTTTTCTAATCTCACCAAGGATAATTACAAACGTGAAAACAAAAGGCATGTTGATGCAAAATTATACACTTTCGTATATCCCAATACCTGAACAAATTATATTTCCAGCCTGCTTTTCAATTTTAAGTGAAACAATTCCGCTAGTCAATAACTTGCTCACCGAGCAAAATTTCGAAAAGCGTGACAGTGGAAATGTAAGATTCAAAATTCTTTCAATCCTTAAAGATTTACGTCTGATTATTTCAGTCCTACAATGAACAACAGACTTTCGTTGGTAGGGATGAAACTACCTGAAAAATGTAAGGAGAATTTCGACGTTTCGAGCAAAGGCCTGGAGTAACTCCAGACGAAGGGCCTTTGCTCAAAACGTCGAAATTCTCCTTATATTTTTCAGGTAGTTGCTTCCCTACCAATGAAAGTTTGTTATATATATTGGTACTATTCACACTGACACAGACATTCCTACAATGAACCCAATTAGCCTTTCTCACGCCGCCATTTTTGGGTAGTTTTTCAACCAAAGTCTGCGAGATAAGTCCACATATATAACTGCGACTTTTTATAATCTTTTAGACGAATAATGGTAAATTTGCTTTGTAAATGGTTAGTTTATTTTGAAAAATTGCTTTTCACATTGTTTTAATGGACCTTTCACCTTTTGACTAAAATTTAGATCTCAACAAGTCTAGACAAAAATTTCAAAACAGCTTGAAATACATACCCTTTTTCCGAAGGAGGTAACTATTTCCAGTTTGTAATACAAAATGACTGAAAATTGCAAACTTCGCAAGGCTATATTATCCGCATTTTACAACATTTCGCAACGAAACTTTGGAATATTACTAATTTTGTGATGCTCTTTCATGGTGTGATGAAATTTTTGTCTAGACTTGTTGAGATCAAAATTTTAGCATAGATTAAGAAATGAATAGATGGCTCACTCCTTTGATGTTTTTGACGCTGCCGGCACCCACGCATGTTCTTGTCAGAGTAATGGCGGCCTAGCAAGTAACTGTAGTAAAATGTATTGGGAAATTGACATCCGTGCTACTTAATCCTGTATTTTTCCGCTTTCAGGGCTTAATGGGAAAATAAATCAGAATTATAAAAATACAGTATTTAGTAGCACCGATGTCAATTTCACAGTGCATTTTACTACACTTACTTGCTAGGCCGCCATTACTCTGGCAAGAACATGCGTGGGTGCCGGCAGCGTCAAAAACATCAAAGGAGCGAGCCATCTATTCATTCCCTAATCTATGATTTTAGTCAAAAGGTGAAAGGTCCATTGTCTGCATTGGTTAACGAGAATAAGATACCACCCAAAAATGGCGGATATTCGTCATCGTGAGAAAGGCTAATTAAACCACGATGCCTTCAAATGCACCCTATACTTTAACGGATATTGTCCAAATCGTCCAATTAGAAAGCTAGTTTGGTATCACGCGAGCTTGACATTTATCACAGAATTACCCCCTACGTTGCTGAATTAGATAAAAAATGTGTTTTTTTATCTTAAGGTTTTTCAAAGAATTTTGGAAAAGCCGATTTCTCTGCGGAGAGGGTAAAGAAGATAACATGACTTGCCGTGGAAGTAACATTGAAGTCGGCGCTGTTCGTGACGTCATGAATGCCGTTAATGCGTTTGCGCATGGGCTACACAATTTACAAAAAGAACTATGTCCAGATCAGGTCGGGCTATGTCCTGCGATGTCACAATTCCAGCGCTCTGATCTCTTAGAACATCTCAAGAATGTCTCTTTCCTTGATCCAACTGTCAACGCGGTCATAAGATTCGATAAAAACTGGGAAGTAAGCGCCATGTACGACATCATGAATTTCCGCAAGGAAAATGGAAAAGCACGGTATGTCCGCGTGGGAACCTGGGACGGAAGATACGTCGGTAACCAAATTGAATCAAAGTTAGAGTTCGATCAAGGACTGAAATGGTTACAAGGTGTTTCCAATGCTCCAGAATCATATTGCTCGAAAAATTGTAGCCTTGACGAAACTCGAGTGCCAATTCCATCCATGGATTTCAAATGTTGCTGGAAATGCAACGAATGTGGTAAACTCCAAATTGTTGTAAATAATACATGTCAAAGTGGCCCCCTAGGCTGGAAGCCAAATGCGAATAAAACAGGTTGGGTGAAACGAACACTTGTGTACCCGAAATGGAACGAAAGTCTATCAATAATGCTCATCCTAATTTCATTGTTCTCCCTGGTACTAACATTGCTTACAGTCTTGATGTATATCGCATACAGTGAAAACCGTCTAGTGAAGGCTTCAGGGAGAGAACTATGTTTTGTAATGCTGGCTGGTATTGCATTATGTTTCACCGTACCGTTTCTATTCATCGCCAAACCTAAAGATGAACTGTGTTATGCACGAGGTCTGGTTATAGGCCTCGCTCTAGCCATGTGTTATGCACCGTTATTTATGAAGATCAACCGAATATATCGTATTTTTACCGGCGCAAAATCCTCGGTTGCGCAACCACCTTTGGTAACACCACGCATGCAGCTGTTAATTACTCTCGCCCTCATTGTTATTCAACTCATGTTCACTACATTGTGGCTCATGGCCAAACCAGTGCGGGCAACGGAAACCTACATCGCCAGCAGAGAGGAGTTAATTTTGGAATGCAAAGTGGATGAGCTTGGTTTTTCGGTCAACTTGTGTTATGTGATGGTTCTCATGATCTTGTGTACAGCTTACGCATTCAAGACACGAAACTTCCCTAAGAATTTCAACGAATCAAAGTATATTGGGATAAGCATGTACATCACATGTGCTGTATGGATGGTGTTCTTTCCGTTTTATTTCAATACCACTCATAGCATCAAGCATACCTATCTCATCTCAAGCGCATGCGTCATCATCGGCCTGATCACATTGATTGGTCTGTTCGCGCAGAAGGCCTACTTTGTGTTCTATGTGAAGAATATTAGAAAAGACGACCTTATCTTTAACTCCCATGTCTCATATCGAAGAGAAAGAATGACGTCTGATAGCAGTGTACGAGAAAAGTATGTACCAACCAATCATATCTACCACTGACAAAAATAAAACTTCGCTAGAGGCCTCGCTGCCAATCGCTGACCAATAAATATTTAACACTTTTTGACTGGGACTTTCGGGAAACAGGTAGTGTCATTTTATTTAGAAATTTCCGCTAGGTTTGCATGTTTGATCATACTTTTCCCATTTGCTGCGATAGACTATGGTCTATTGCAAAATAATATGTACAGTAAATACGAGTGAACACAGACATCGATCAAAATTTCTAAACAAAATTACGCGACCCGTACCCGTAAACAAAATCCGGGGTATCTTAACTTCTCAACTGTTTCTCAAAAGTCCCAATCAATAAGTATTTTATTATATACCAAGTGCCATAATATTTGTTTCATAACTCGACGATTTTATTGTTCACTGGTGAATGAAAGTATTGTCCACTGCTCAGAGCTGTTGCCAGGGGGACACAGTCGAATTACGTGCCACGCTCTCGTCCAATGAGATGCAAGAAAACACGGTATACAATAAAAAATATTGTTGGGAAGATTTGGCCTTTTAGGTAACATTGATGGACTAACAGAAAAAAAAATAAAACACTGATGCAAAAACACAAGTGCCCTAGTGGCTTAAAATTTCAATTAAGATATCATTCAAGCCAAAACTTTTTTTCGACTACGTCACTTTTTACACCTGCTGAAATTGTGCATGGGGAATCTACACCCAAAATATTTAGGTACGACATGCTTCGTCTTGTATAAATACAAACGCTGGTGACCCGCCGCGGATGGACCGAGACCATGCATGTAAAAAGGTAGTCCCAAACCACTTAAACAAAATGGTCCACGAAAAAATTTACAATCATTAGCTTTTCTAGACACCATATTAAACACCGTTTACTTTTAAGCAGCCAGTAATCTTTCAAATATTTGAAAAGAAAAGATAAAAAATTGTGATTTGAAGAAATTGTCAAATTGTTATGTAGAACAAGGAAGTACTGGGGTACTCATACTGTAAATATAACTGAAAAAGCTAGTGTACTGTACAAATTAGCAAATAAAAAAAAATCATGTTAGTTCAAGGTGCGATAAAGATTGCATTTTGTGATTTGAAGATATTGTAAAATTGTTAGGTAGAACCCAGGAAGTGCTGGTGTTCTCATAGTGTAAATGTAACTAGTGTACTGTACGAATTAGCGAATAGAAAAATCATGTTAGCTCAGGGTGCGATAAATCGAGCTTTTACAGTCGTAACTATTATCTGGTAATCCGATAATTATTTACAACGATTAAGCAGTGCAGTATTCTAAGAGGTGCTCATTCAGTAACCTGAAAAAAAGGAGCACACTGATTGCATAAACTGCAAACACAGTTGGCTCCTACATTCCTTAGTCCCATCAGACCACACGTGAGAGCTATATTTATTTACGGCTTTGAAATGTTAAAAAATGTTTAAAATGTTACATGGTACTTGGCTGAAACAACATAAATTACCAGATCGTATATAATATTGGGGTATACGTAAGTACGCGAATTATTGCACCTTGAATGTTTGATAGTTAATTTTGTTATTTGTATAAATTTACTATCGCATCGGACAGTCATGTACATACTGTAATTATTGAACGTATGGACATAATGAATTATATGAAGAAGCGCAATTTAAAAGTAACTGCTAAGGGTTACATTATAGCTTTTGATTTCTCGTACTGTAAAAATATCTAAATTTAAAAAAATATAGTCAAAAATCCATAAGTAGTCACCTATATATTGAATTCAACAATCATTTTTACACTGCACCAATATGTTTTTCCAATTTGCACGATTGGCGTCATATTTTAACCAGCCTTGGATTGATATGACAATTTGTATTATCTGCCTCAGCCTTCAACTTTGGCAGGAGGTATAACGCAAACGTAGAAAGTAAGGTCTCAAAAGAACGAGGAAAGAAACATTAGAAAACAAAGAATATACAATAGAATACAAAAGACTAAAAATAGTAAATGCTCCGAAATCGTGGCTCACTTATCATATATCATATATCATACGAGAGTCGAATTCAATGATAAATTACTAAATATTTTCTTACTTGGTTTGGTCAAGTAGCTCTTGTGCAGAATATTCTCCATTGTACATTTCATGGGTTCCTATATATAAAAAAACATTCACAGAAACTGTAAGTTATTCTGGCAAACAATACATTAAAAGCCCGTATAAGAGAACCAGAGTGGAATAAGACTGCAATCGACACTGCGGAAATGTGAGGAATTGCAAACGGGGGGGGGGGTAACGGGGTATATTTCAGTTGTTTATCATGGCATTAGTGGTTTTTGCAGTTCATGTTGAATCAATGCAATAGACCTTATGCATAATGATCTCACATGGGAAAATTTCGATAGTGGCCATTTTGAATTGTTTAATTTTCCCGGGCGATGACTATTAAGACCAGCATTCCTCGCGGGCATCAAGCCTTGTGACGTCATGATGCATAAGGTCTATTCATGTTCGTGATTTCGAACAAGAACGACTGACGCAAACTTCGACATACATACTGTAGGCATGATATCGATATCTCCTTTGCTGACGCTTCTTGGGTCAGTCGAGTGTGTTCTTTATGAACATTCGTTAGCAAGTAAGACTGAGTTTTTAAAATCCAGGGACCAGTTGTTGAAAAGCTGATTAGTTTCATCCTGGGTTAACGCAAAACAAACAGTTCCCAACAACTTCAGTTTATACTTGGAAATATTTATTCAGAAATCTTATCTGGTTCAATATTAATATAGAAGTTTTGTTTTCTGAAGTGCTGAAATAAATAGACGCGAAGAAATACATAAACCAAAACAGCGGTTGAATTTTAGCCTAGTTAACGCTAATCGCGCTTTGAAAAACTGGCCCCAGATTATCGCGGTTACCATTCTGAATGCTAGAATTGCTTTTTGATGCAACAAGAATAACTAGTCATCTCATGCAACAATCAGTTCTTAATTCGTCCAGTCAATTACTATACAGTGTATCTCGTAGCTATTGTACAGCAACATTTTATGTATAAGAAAATTTTACCATTATTTTCGGTACTTGTTAAATCATCAACTTCGTGATCGTTCACATCCTAAAAAGTGTGGAAAGAATTTTGGTACCCATTCAAATTTCAAAGACGGATATGTTGTGCCGGAAACTCATTAATAATTCATGAAGAAAACATAAAAATCATGAGCGTGCAGGAGTTTGTACATCTGATACAAAATCATGCTGATTTACATAAACTTTAAGTTCAATTTTCTCACCAAATATCATTCATTTATTTTAAAATTGTTGAAGAATACGAATGTTCTCATTAAGACGGTTCACGAGCCATTTACAACTTTGGCGTCGGTGTTGTAAATAGTACCACAGTTAAGATAGTACTTACATAATTGTATACGGATGTAAACACCAGACAAATGAATAATGAAAATGTTCATGAGTTACAAGCAAGCCTTCCAGAGACTTTTGGGGCCCTGGTAAAATTCATATCCCCCCCCCCCCGGGGAGAGATTTGATAGTATCATTTATAAAGACACAGTTAATTGTGATGAAGAGAATTGTCATTTGGGGGCCCTTATATAGCTAGGGGAAAATTGACCCTTTGCCGCTCCACCCTCTGAGGGGCCCTGGTTAGAAGCACTAGTTGTTGCAACTATTATGTTACAACCACAAGCGTTTTTAAAATGCTTCACAAGTTGGTTTCACAAGTTGTGTACAGCATATACTCGTACGTGTTGTTTTCAATAAATAATAATTTGCCTTCGGCTTGTGTTTGAATATCAATACAACAATGCCGCTCATGTTTGGGATGTAAATCTTTGTCATAACGATGTATTACGACAATGTATGGTTAACATTTTTTAGTACAGTAACTACAGCAATTTTTAACATTTTTAGTTATGCATGCGACCAATCGAAAATATCTCAAGAGAAAATATGGAGTTGTACGAAATTTAGAAAGTTGTGAAGGATACTAAATGCTTACATTACACGAAGCTTCTGCAAGATCATTTTTGTCGCTCAAAACGTCATCGAGTTCTTCCGAACAAACCTCTGCAACAGTGATTGGAAATAATTATACATTTTTAGAATGATAATAGTATGTTAATTATTTGCACAAACTGTAGTACTGAAATGTGCTAAAAAACAGATTCAGCTTCAATGTAATGATGCATGGTATATAGCATTCTATGCATGGTATAACACAACACAACGCAAACGCAACGCAACACAACGCAACATAACATATAACACATAACACAATTTTATTTATACAGGGTGAACCCTTCAGTGAGCACACTGTTTAGTGTTATCACCGGGGATATAAGCCTTTCCATAGACATTCGGCCTATGAGAAAAGTGAAGCCACCATTGACGTCCAATAGCTCTGAAGGTCGTAAACAGCTTTTATACCATTTTTCCCCAGCTAATTCCATTTTTTTCTAACGGACCATATCGCAACCAAGTTACGAGTTCATAAAACCATAATTTAATTCCTTAAATCGATGTCAAAATACGAAATTTCGGCATACTCCTTGGTAAGACGGCGGAAATTGAAGGAGCTATTGGATGCATTGAAATGAATATAACTGGAGTGCTACCTTCAGATAACTGCCTATCTTTTTCTTGAAGCCAAATCTTATATCATGATTGACTGATTGATCCTGTTCTTCGCATGCGTGAAAAGACTGGGCTGGCCTTCAAGTTTGGCTTCAAATTTCCGTTTGAAGGTAGCGTTCCAGTTATTTTCATTTCCATGGTTGTACGTCAGTTCCAGTCTTTTTCTATTGTTTTTGACCGCGGTTAACGCTGGCTCCACTTTTTAGACATATATATGGAGTTCACTGGAAATGGCATAGAAAAATGGCCATGTCCCCGAAAATGGCCATGTCCCAAAAATAGCCATGTCCCAGAAAAAAGGCCATGTCCCAAAAAATGGCCATGTCCCAGAAAAATGGCCATGTCCAGATATATATGAAGCTCACTGGAAATGGCATAGAAAAATGGCCATGTCCCCGATTGCATGAGATTGTTTGTTTTGCTTTACTTCGTTATACCATAGGTAGCCCAACAGTGGTATTAATCCATTTCTGTTCAATAAAATCATACTACTACTCAGTCCCCGACTGCATTGTTTACGCGCGGTCAGATCATGTATGTATCTCTATAGTATTATATGCTTATAATATAGTATTATATCATATAATACTATAGAGATACAAACATGATCTGACCGCGCCTAAACAATGTAGTCGGGGACTGAGTAGTAGTATGATTTTATTAAACAGAAATGAATTAATACCACTGATTGTTGGGCTACCTAGGCTTATACAAACTTAACTTTGACTTTACTTATAACAAAATATGCATGGCTCAATTTCTAAGTTCAAAGGGTTTTTATCATGCTTGAGACCCGTAATATTGCATTTGGGCCTTTAGGCTTTTCTTTACCCCAAATTTCTACTAATACAGTGTATTTAAAACCAAAAACGTTGCCTAATATCCAATACACGACAGCACATATACAATCTGCTTAATTGAGACGAGTTGAGTGTAGACGACCGGTTATAGGCGTATTAATGTAAACGCGTACTAAGAGGCCTTGTGAGTAGGCTAGGTATTCTATGTATTCAAAAGTCAAAACAGAAAAATCTTTTAGATAACACCTAGGCCGGCCATGCAGAAAATATGCGACACTCGTGCTATTGAAGTTAGTCGACAAAAACTAACCAATGTTGTCCAGTTTTTCAATGTTTGGTAAGTTCTTGATAATGGTGGATCTGTAATCTTGTACTTCTGAACATGGATTATCCGACAGCCACAAAACTTTCAAACATGGCAGATCCTTCAAGAAGTGTATTTCATCTAAATCTGTAACAACATTTCTGCGCAAGTATAGCTCTTTTAACTTTGGACCTTTAGTGAATTCGAGTTAAGGATAATAACAGTGAAAGATCATTCTTTACTTATTATTCTTACGGTACTGTATAACCAACTCAAAACCATTTTCTACATTGTATGCGGCCACCAAAATAAAAATTCCTATAAATAGCCTTTATCAGATGCTATGTTGAAATACCTCTGGTGGATTCGGATTAAAAGCATTTGTTTGGTGTAGATTATAAAGATTGTAACGACTTTGTGATGAAGGATCAGGCTTTTGAAAGAGGTTTCAACTTCTACAGACACTTTCATTTCGGATGTAATCCAGCGTTATGAATTAATGGTATGGACTCCTACATTCCTCTCTTGAGGAATGAAACATGGTTATGTACTGTAAGTCCACAACTAGGATATAGTATTGCTGCCAATATCATTAATTTTTATAACCTCTCAATCCGTTTACGGGAGTTTAATTCGACTGTACTTATGTATGCAAAGGAAAATGATACAATATGCAAAGTCTTCTAGGCTGCTAATTTCATTCACACTAAAAAGAAAATAAGAAATGTCAAACATAGTAGCTGTAGAAAATAGCCCCAAAGAGCTGCAATATATGCGTCAATACAATAGACCTTTCCGGTAATACAGCTACATTGTTTTCAACTTAGGACCACCTTAAATGGAATGGATTAATTTTCAAGTTTTTTCTTTCTGGCTATGCGCAAAGAAGCAGAGCATCCTTCTTCAACACATGCATGAAAAATATTTTTTATTTTGACCAATAAATGTGAGACCAAGCTTTAACACGAAAACGAGGCCCCTTTGAGACCCCCAGCCTCGTTTTCGTGTTAAAGCTTATTCCCGTATTTATTGCGGGTCAAAATAATAAATTTTTTATCATGCATGTGTTAAAGAAGGATGTTCTGCTTATTTGCGCATAGCCAGTGAGAAAAAAACTTGAACTCCATTCCATTTAAGCGTGATTTAAGGTGGTCCTAAGTTGAAAACAATGTAGTTGTGACGTAATTACCAGAAAGGTCTATTGCAAAGTCCTGTGCACTGATACTGTAGCCCCAATAACGTACATCCACTCACACATATACATACTCACAAACATATAGAATACACAAACACATATTGAACTATGTGCATATACAATACACAAACTCATATTCAACTATTTAGTTGGTAAATGAGGGATCCTCATCTTTCGAGCAACTAGGGTTAATTTGCAATAATATATAACATGATAGCATAGATAATAATTATATACTGCAAAGTACGTTTACTCCAATAATATACTCTGGTATTTTTTTTTTGTACAGCACACGACCATTGACCATACAGCTTTCATACAAACATATCACTTATTAATAATACCTTAACGTTACAACTTCAACATTGGGCATCTTTCGTAATATAGAAATCTAAAAACAAATTAAATTGTAAAATCAACTATAAGTTCTTTGAATGTTTGCATGGCGATAAAATATAATTGTTTTTGTTTGTGGAAACACCACGTAAATTTATTACTGCAGTAATAAATTTACGTGGTGTTTCCACAAACAAAAACAATTAAAATCAACTATGTTGCTCTTTTGATATGAAAGTTTATGTACCAGATTAGGCTGAGGCAATTTATTGGTTAACCAAACGTTTTTTTTACAAAATCAATCTATTGGTTTCTTCACATTTCCAAATGGAAATAACCGAAATGGAAAATACGTAAAAATATAACTTAAAGCTATTTTTAATTTTAAAGTAAGGGATGTCATTAGAAAGAATTTCTATATCTTAAAAAACAACTCTCAATCATCTTCCATTTTCTCTGATAACCGCATAGTCTCTTTTTGACACAGCAAAAATATTTTTGAGACCCTAGTTCATAGCTCCGATCCCTACCACAGGTTTGTCGTCACATAATGGCACGTTTCCTTTTCCTCAGCCTCGATGTAAAACCTGTGAATTTATAAATTCCAGCACCAAAATCTAAGTATCATGTCAAGCACCATTTCACGTACACCTCCTCCCATCTCATTTACTGCATCTCATGCAGTAGATGTCGCATGTTTTATATTGGGGAAACTGGAAGACTTTCAAGACTTTTGAGTTTGCTCAGCATGATCAACATGCTGTAATAAATTAGCCTTTCTCACGATGACGAATATCCGCCATTTTTGGGTGGCATCTAATTCTCGTTAACCAATGCAGACAATTAAAACAATGTGAAAAGCAATATTTCAAAATAAACTAACCATTTTACAAAGCAAATTTACCATCATTCGTCAAAAAAATTATAAAAAGTCGCTGTTATGTGGACTTATCTCGCAGACTTCGGCTGAAAAGCCACCCAAAAATGGCGGCGTGAGAAAGGCTAATTGGTAACAATGCTAACCAACCTGTTGACAGATATTTTAATAGTGGCATTAATTTTCAGGCATTTCAGACATGAAAATTGGAGCCCTCTGGCCTCTATCCCATTTCTGGCACCAATGATAGCCGCAAAAGACATGAAATGTGCCTCATTTCCAATCTTAGCAATATTTCTCTTGTAGACCAATCAGATGTCGCCATTCCAAAGATGTCAATTTCACAATGTTAGGAATGTGGTTGCATTCCCAGGGCTGCAAATTACTGTCGGACATCGGACAATGTCCGACTAAATTCGGCAAATATCCGAGCGAAAGTAATTTTGATCGGACATTGGTCCGATCAAAAAAATATATTGTCACATTATACATTTTTTGTGCTGTGACAAAATCCGATTGCAAATTCACTCAATTTACATTTTGCAAGAAAATTTACGAGGCAGTCTAGCAAATTACTTAACGTTGCCCCGGAATGGCTATACATACTTGTCTCGACTTATATATATTTATTATATAAACATAAGTGTTATATAGAGTTTTTGGCCACTGAGAAAAATCGTATTTAAACACACGTAAAAAATACGATATTTTTACGTGTGAAAATATCATTTGTTGTAAAACGCATTGCCATGGACGTTTTATTGTTTTTCACTGAATTTTGTTTATATAATAAACAGAAAAATACATGGGTGCTTGGAAATACCAGATTTATTTCTCGTGTCGAACATGATATCTCACTCGTTCGCTGCGCTCACTCGTGAGATATCATGTTCAACACTCGAAATAAATCTGGTATTTCCGTGCACCCATGTATTATTCTCTATATATCTTGTGACGTATATATGTCCGACGAAAATTGAAAGTGGTCGGACAAATGTCCTATCAAGTCAAATATTTATTTGCAGCTCTGATTCCTGAATATTTTGATGTAAAGAACATGACACGTTTTTCGGGCCAGTTTTTTTTTTCGTACGATCTAATGGTTTTGTAGTCAGGCAGATAGAGGATCAAAAATGAATGAAAACTCACCATATCGGGGGACAATTCCATTTTGCCTTATAGAAGGCTGGTAATTAAGTACATTTCTGTATGTCAGCGGTATTCAAATGTCTTGAAAATCAGAAAAGGTGTTTCCAGACTAGTGCCCAGGATTTTTGCAAGTTTTGGGCCTATTTTCACATTTTGGAACAGAAATAACTTGAACAACGCTTGAAAGGCCAAGCTCATATGTAGTTTTTTGAAAGCTTGCAAATGTTTTTTTCTATAAATGTAACTGAAATTTTGCGTTTTTAACAATATAGGAGTTTAATAGGAAAATTGAAGAAAAACATGTCTGCAGTAGTTCACCAAAAAATTGAACGCCACTGACATACAGAAATGTACTTATTAGCTTTAGAAGCACAATATGAAGGCAAAAGTAGAATTACCCCCTGATTTGGTGAGTTTTTCCCCTACTATCCGCCTGACTGTATTCATAACATACTACCAGATGGCAACTACATACAACCTTTAAGCATTAATTAACAACTTCTTTCAAAGGCTTGGACTTAACAGTTTGGCAAAAATTAAATAGAAGTACACAGCTAGAATAGTATAATGCCAAATTATAAGACTTTAAGATGTGATTGTTTAAATACTTACATCAGAAAGACCACTGCCCCTAAAATATAATTATTAGGTAAATTAGAATTGTAAACATGCAAAACTATGTAGGCGCGGTCATAGACGTTTGTGGGAGTGGTTGTTATACAAATTTTTTATGCAATTCCACAGTTCGATGACTTTCGTAATATCTTAGAGTGGAACTAGACTAAAATATATCCTAAACTAGACTCTAAAGTAGATAAAAAGCATTGATAGAGTAGATAAAAACTATATTTTACTAACATAAAGGCTGAAAAACGTTTTATCTACTCTAGAGTCTAGTTTAGGATACATATTTGTCTAGTTCCACTCTAAGATATATAAAATAATTAGGTTTACTTAATATATAGTCAAAGTCCAAAGAAAAGCCTTCTTAATTTTAAAAATGCAAGTTTTCAACTTACAGTAGCTTTGAACTCTTGAGCAATTGTTATGATTAAATATTTGAATGTTTAAATATAAAGGGAATTCCAAAGCCTCATGTTTTTGTGACTTGTTCTCAGTAGTTAATATTTTAAACAAATTTAACTAGTCTTAATTTTTAATTTTAACAGCAAATATTTACACTTATAATAAATATAATCTCATTTTTCGCACAGCTTCCTGTGTAGGCAACCACGTTTCACCACTAGCTTGTTGCTAGGCTGGTTGAAAATCACTTTTATAGTGTTATTTTTCATTAATATAATGCCTCATAGAGACTCAAAAAGGATTGTGCACTGATTTATACTATCTTGTACATCCCCAAGCGTTCTCATGCGCGTCCCCGGTGCCAGATTTCATTCTTTGCAAAATGCGCGCGAAGGAAAATGGCGGACAAAAAATGCGCGCTTCGTGCTACGTAAAGGCAAAATATGAGCCATAAAATTACATTTTCTTAAGGCAATCTTGAGATTTTCATGTCTTGTTTCAACTTTGAGTCTTTTCATTCAGTTTTTCACACTCAGTTGAGTTCCACACTTAGTTACATAACAATCAAGGTTGAGCCCGCAAATAAAAATGATTTAACTATGAGAATACAAGAATCTACTTCATATAGCTCTGTTTTATGTCCCACCGCATGAGGATATGACTGAGTATACAATACCCTTTATAGTCGTTGGAAAGAGCTGCTCGGTAGTACCATGGGGCATGTGTGTTTCCTGCTTGCCGCACATGTGCGTTGAAAAAATTTGAGTCTGAAATTTGCGCGCTGCGCACCAAATGGGTGTGTCTGTTAAAAATGCATGCGGAAGATCTTCTGCACGCGGTGCAGAAAATACAGTCTGGTCCCTGGGCAGTATTTTATAGTACTAGTAGGACCCTGTATTAATTATATATATAAAAAGCAGCTTACCTGTAGTATTTCTCAATTTCAAACCTACAATCACTCAATTAATAGCCACATTCTTACAAACATGTAATTTGCAAATTCATGGGAATTTAATATGTCAACAAATAAATAATAATACATAAAAGTAGTTAATTAATTTAAGCTAACTTTAAAATAGCAAAATGCCTTACCAGCAATTTAATTTCTTCACATTGCCAAGCGATGTGGCACGCGATCTCGACAAAACTACATCTTCCGTTAGCGTACACATTATCACAACGAAATACTACATCGAAAAACTAGTTAAATAATAAGAATCAATTTAAACTCTGTCAAACTAACACAGAAAATCTGGAAATCACCCATCAAAACGGCGCCATTTTTGTTTCATTTTCATAAAAAAAAACTTTTCGTGTAGTTATATATCCCATGTTATCCCTTAGACCTTTCACGTGTACATGTTTATTACGTTGTTGTATATTTCTAATATTTGTACAAAACAAACAAATATTTATTTATTACTTGTTATTTATTGTTTAAGAAGGATGGATTTATCAGAAAAAGTTGTCGAATGCGTTCCTAACTTTTCAGAGGGCTGCGATTCTACAATAATCAACAGTATAGCCAATGCTATATCAGAAACAAAGGGCTGTGTTTTGGTCGATGTCGATGCGGGTTCTTCAACAAATAGAACCGTGTATACATTCTTTGGCACTCCAGAAAGTGTAGTTGAAGGAGCATTAAATGGTGCTCTTAAAGCTAGTGAGCTGATTGATATGAAAAATCATATCGGTAGGTTATTTTTATATGTTTTGGAACAGCCTTATAAGCACCCCCTAGCCACCCCCAACCCGCCCCCTAGCCTTATTATCTTTATAATAAGAGATTCCTGAACCACAATTGGTATTAGAATCCAGACTCCAGAGTACGTCAGTTTTCGCAGAGATCTCGGGAGCGGAAAGCTGAAAAATCTCGGGGCAGGAGTGCAAAAATGCCCAAGGGGCGGACTCGGGCGGCCAGCCTCCCAAAGGGCAGTCATTGCTGAAACAAGAAGAAAATGGCTTAATTTGTTTCCCATCTTTTTTGTTTTCTTCGCAAGTCAACTCGGGTGCGACTGCGGCATAGTAAAATCACATCAACATCTAGTAACATCAAGTAATCAAAATCAACATAAAATACACCGCTGACACTTACTGGATTGCAGAAGACATGCTTCTTAATTTATGTGCATGCAGACACGCGGGAAATAAATAATAAGCCCCCGACAATTTCTGATATTTTAGAATTTTTAGTTACGAACCTGTATTCGGACCTGAGACTCGCTGCCGTCACACATGCATAAATAGTAAATAACTAGATAAGTTATACTATGAACACCAATATACCATTACACCATCAAGTTCTGTTAACTTCTGGCTTTTAATGGGCAACCTTCGGCATTGAAGAGTATTTTCAAGAACTGCATGTGTTAATAATAATAATATATGCAGGAAAATATACACACTTTTTTAAGATTCCTAGTACAAGAATGTTACTCGATGGGCGGATAGTGCATGGAAAATTGTTGCATAATATATTTTGGGGGTGCTAAAATTTGTGACATAACAAATCTCGGGGGCGCAATTGCCCTACTCTGTAGTCTGGATTAGAATCAGGCTGGTATATTAGTATCAGGCATTAATTATTGATAGGCAACTGCCTTGTACCCAGGCGCCTGCCTCCTCCACAGGCGTCTCTTAGTCTCTTACAGCCTTATTGGTTCATTCTAGAAAACATCCATACCACCCCCACAGAGGAAATAGGAAGTTAACCCCCTACCCCCTTTGGATGTCCTAATACATTTACTATTATCAGAAACATTTTTTTCTCCCCTCCCCCTCCGGACGGCAGAAATTTCCTCCGTGGGGGGAGTATGGATCTTCTCTGGAACGACCCATTTAAAAAACGAGCACAAAAGCGGTGAGAGGAAAGTAGAGGAAAAGCAGATGGAAACGCGGCTATAGAGAATAATGTAGCTCACCAGAATCTCGCCAGAAGAAGAAGGCGCAAGAATCTTCAGTGGAAATTATATAAAAGGGTGTAGTACTACATTAATAATGAATTAAACAAAATTACATAAAAGAGATGTCTGGGTACGAGGCAGCCCAGGTGCTTTAAATATAATAGGGAATATATATACTATTTAGGGATACATGAAGTATTTAGGCAGGCAGGCAGGCAAGCAGGCAACATGCAAAGGGGCTGTTGGAAGGGTACGTACCTCCTTTTCCTATCAGGCCCTTCGCCTTTCTCTCACCACTACAATACTTCATGTAAACTTGTCATACACCAGGGGTCGAAATTTAAATTTTTTTGTACTACAGTATACAGCCGGAATAGTAGATTTTGAAATTTACTATTCCATCTGAAAACCCACTATTCCTTAATGTACTGTTTCTGATAACCTGTTCATGCAGGGTCCGTGCAAATGTTCTGATTTTCGTGAAATCATCCTTGCGACTCCTAAAGTGAACTGAATAATTGAATAACAAAAAATAAACATGTACAGTTATTGTACCGATAAAAAACGATCCATTCTTATTTGCCACAGTCAGATGAACAAGACAAAATTCACAAAACATTTTGTCAAGTTCGATCACTGTTGTAGGTTACCCACTTTATTTATCTTTCCACGACGGTACAAACTTTCGTGCTCTTTTTGTGCGGCCATATATACGCATTGTCTCTTGCCTTTTTGTTATTGTCCAATTTTTGGAGCTTGGCTGACGGTTCTTCTACGCTCGATACATACAGCCACATTTTGTATAACGTTTGAGACGTAAAAAATAAACACTAAAGTAGTTGTTTTTGACGACAGGGCACGCCAGTCTGTCTGTCTTGTTATTGTAGCAAAGTTAATTGAGTTAATATTGCTGCAAAGAAATTAGAATATGCAAGTACTGCAAGCGAACAATAACTTAGGCTTAGCTACGAAGTGGAACAGTGGCTCAAAGTCTGGTATAAAGTGATATTATTATACAAGAGGAAAACCGTTAATTGCTTGTCGATATTTGGTACCACAATTTTTTCTACACTATACAAATGGAATACCGTGATCATGAAGCGTACTATTCCATCGGGCATTTTACTATTTGACCCCCGTTAACGCGCATCACTGTTTTTTACAAAGAGACGCCTGGGTACAAGGTATGGTAGGCATTTGGAATATGTAACATTTTACAGAACTTTTAGCCTGTAATTTATATCATGGATATAACTAGCCTTAGCCTCCTTAGCAGGCATCTCGTGGTACTTACCTAGAACTAAATTATATAAGTTCTCGACGATTAAGAGATGCCTGCGGAGGTGGCTAAACTAGCCTTAGGGCTGCACACGCTCCATGCAGTTACGTGTTTTTCATTGTTCCTTCAATTGTTATTTCAAAAGTTGAAATAACTAAATTAATTGTATTTCATTATAACAAAATGTCTGAATAGTTTTGTTTAATGTGTATTTGTTGAGGTAATTAATACTTGTAAAAAATGATTTCAATTTTTCCATATGTATAAGTATATGTAATATAAAAAACACTCCACTGGAATACAGCCTTTACCCTTCCCAATGTTCAAAGTTTTTTCGTCATCCAGTTTTGGAAAGGTCTGTTTATTGCAGTGTATACAGAAAAAGTCAATAGTGGTCGCACAAAAATGACAAGTTATGATAGCATTGTAATGTATACTGACATGCATTGTTTGCTCCCAAGAAACTATGGTTAGCGTGCTGGTCTCGAGGGAAAAGCAAATTAAACTATTCCTTGAAGGAACAGAATAATATATTAAATGTTTCATTGTATAACGAAGAAGAAACAACATTCACACAATCATCAGATCCTGCTAGGGGTTTCCCCCCTATGTACAAGATAGTGATAGGTCTAGAGACCTGCCGGTACTAGAAACCATAACCTCTAGTTATGTTCAGCATATATTACATGTTGAAATTACTTCTTAATACAGTCAAATGAAATAAAGGAAAGAAATGGTTTAGAGTACGATATATAATTAATATTTACAAAAAAGAATTTGTGGAGTTGTGCAGATTTAATACACTATGAAGATAAAAGTATGATGAGACACTGTCAGAAATACTTTTGAAAAGCTTATATTACATGCATGTTAGGGTTTGTAATCCAAGTGAGTATATATACATTTAAGACCTAACCAGGAACGACTGCGAAAAATGCAGCACAAGGTCCTCTGGTAGGAATTGAACCTACGGCCCTGCGATTCCGGTGCAGCGCTCTAACCAACTGAGCTACAGAGACCAGCTGTTGAGCTGTAACCCTCAGTTCATGTATATATAGGTAATCGGGTGTGCGGGTTTTGATAAGGTGGACTTCAAGGATTTGGATTCTTGCACTTCACTTAGTGGAATTAATATTAGAATGTTAGGGTTTGTAATCCAATTGAGTATATATACATTTTAAGACCTAACCAGGAACGACTGCGTAAAATGCAGCACAAGGTCCTCTGGCAGGAATTGAACCAACGGCCCTGCAATTCCGGTGCAGCGCTCTAACCAACTGAGCTACAGAGGCTAGCTGTTGAGCTGTAACCGTAAGTTCATGTATATATAGGTAATCGGGTGTGCGGGTTGTGATAATTTGACATTTTTTAGTTGCTTAGGGCCTACATTTCGTAAGAAAGTTTTTCAGTAAAATTGAAACAGTGATAGCCATTCATCTCTGTGTCAAATACCTTTAAATGCAATGTTTTGAAAGAAACTTTGTAGTAATTGTAAGGAAGGGCAAAATTGGATGAGTTGTACAGTCATAATTAATTAATACACTGATACATATGTACACTACATGCATATACGTCACGTTGACTTTGGCCCGTTCTACAGTAAGCCCTAACTTTCCATGGAGGTCGTGCCTTGGTTTTCTTCCTTTGGATACTCTTTTCTGTTGCTATGTGCTCCGTTTTGACCCTTGTGGGCGTGGCAACGTTACCGCAAGCCAGCCAATCACATAGTCTGACATGTCGCGTTATAAAACCTATCTATAACAATAGAGTACTTACCGAAGACGATCATCATTGGTATATTTAGCGAAAAACGGTCAACATTTGACAAATACAAAATATTTTCCATGTTGATATACAGGCTATGTTTACATTGTATCGGATCACTTTGCGTCCGACGCAAAAACCATACCGGATAGGGCTTCTGTTTACATGTGAAATGTTGTTATCGTCTCAATTTCTGCAACGAACCGGTGGTGCGGCGGTTCGCTCTTCGAAGTGGTGCGCTGTGTATCGGATCGGTTTTTGCAACGCTCTCATTGCAATGTAAACACCAATCGGAGCAATTTTCGGTTCAATACGTGACTCAAGATGGCATCAGGGAAACAAAGACTTGCTATTCTAATCTTATTTGCGGGTATAGCTTGCTCACTTATAATATTTTTGTATTTAGTTGGGCGAGGGCGGAAGCTGTTTACACTTGGGCCGTAACGTTTCGTGAACGAAGCAAAAACCGATCCGATACAATGTAAACATAGCCACAGTTCTATCAACACGAGTGGAATTGGGAAAACGAGAAATTGTATGGAAACACGACGCCCGAAGGGCGGAGTATTTTCATACAATTTCGAGTTTTCCCAACTTCCACGAGTGTTGATATAACTATATATCAATACGGAAAAAATGTTTTATATTTGTTTTATAATATAGCACAAAGAAATATAAAGAAAGAAATTTTCCGACGTTTCCGTGTTGACATTGAATTATATTAACACGGCTCTTAGCCAATCAGCGTTCAGAATTTACAAATGCTATATTATAAAAGAGTTTCTTGTCCAATCATGCAGAAGACACATACTGTAGTGACCAACAGTGTATAATGATCATTCAATTGACCAATACGAAAACCAGTCGTTGGTTAACACTATTCCAGACCTATGATTTATTTCATTTACTAAAGATTACTACGTTATATATAGGGGCTCATCCTCGTCTTGGCGCTTTGGATGTTTGTCCTTTTATCCCTATCAAGGGAGTTACAATGGACGATTGTGTAAAGTGTGCTCATCAATTTTCTGAACGACTGGTTAAGGAACTCAATGTTCCAGGTAAATATACTTTGAGGTTCGACTGTATTACTATAATACACTTTACTTTTACGTGAATTACTTCAGTAAATGCCGTTAGGGGCGTTCTCAAGAAAATATGAAATCCACTGGTCCCTATAACTAAAAGCGTGTCTGTTTACGGGAGGTTCGACTGCATGTATATAATTGTGCACTTTTTGTAATTAGTTTTGCGATTTACTTAATCAGTAAATGTCTCTTTGTTGCTATTTTCCTTTATTGTCATGATCTTGTTATCTTTTCTTGATTTATTAAAGTGTACCTCTATGGTCATGCTGCTCGTGAGGAATATCGTAATACAGTGCCTCAAATCAGAAGCGGTCAGTACGAAAAACTTCCTGAAAAGGTAGTAAGACGAATTTGGTAAACTGGCATAGATGTTATCACAGTACTGCTTTAGAAAAGTGTAGTACAGTATGGACCACGCTTGCAGCAGTGGGGGGACCGAGGAAGGGGTTGAGAGTACGACACTTCCACCTATCGAAACATTGGTCGGCGGAACCCCCACCCCCAATAATTTCTGAAAGCCTAATTAGCTTCATAACTGTGTAACAAAGCTGTAACTATAATTTCTCAACCATGAAAGCATTCGTAGGCTTAGTTATTCAAACTAAGTTTTGCATGAAATTTAAGGCAGTAAAGTTTAAAGAACTAGGATTTCCAGCACCAAAAAATAAATAAGTGATGTTGTTGACATCCTAACTCCATCCCCCGCCGATATTTTTCCATCACTGAGCAAAACGACGTTGTGTTCATAAACTGTATTTTGATAGTCTATTGATTGAAAAGTTGTCCGTAAGCTGGTCTTAAAAATGTGTAGAGGCACATCCCCGTCAATCCTCACCGGTAAGCATGCAATTGGTTTACTTACCGACATACCCTATGAACCTTGGAACTTGGCCTTGTAGAACCATTTCCTTGATTTCCCAGGTTGACGAGAACTATTACGGACTATTACCTAACAGTTTCTATCACAGTATGAAGAGTTTTTCAAATTCTTATTATTCGAAGATAGCTAGCGTAGTCTTTTGAGCCGGCCATTTAACTTTTAAGGAGATTGAGGGATTTTATATTCAATTACGTGCTGTGGCAAAAATAATTTTGCCCCAAAGCGGCATGGGAAAGTATCATGCACATTCATGTTTTAGGTAGGGAGTTCCATATTGATAAAATTCATGTGCAATTTCCTTAAGAGCCACTGGTCATATCATGCTCTTATAAAATCAAGCTTTTACCAAAAGGTCTCTTGGGACCTTGTAATGAAATAGTTGGGCCCTTAGTAGCAGTATTTTTAAAAATATTAATTATTTTACGATGAGTAATAAGTGGTATTTAAAAGTGCTAATATATGTTAGTTCTTTTTTAACAATGCAGCTGAAAGATGAAAAATGGAAGCCAGATTATGGTCCAACAATGTTTGTTCCGTACTGGGGTGCTTCTATTGTTGGAGCTCGAGATTTTCTCATTGCTTATAATGTGAACATAATGGCAACTAAAGAACAAGCGCACAGGATTGCTTTGAATATACGAACTACTGGCCGTAGTCCTACACAGGTAGAATGCACAGTACTGTGCTGACAGGATAACAACAACAACAACAACAACAACAACAGCAACAGCAACAGCAACAACAACAACAACAACAACAACAACAACAACAACAACAACAGCAGCAGCAGCAACAACAACAACAACAACAACAGCAACAACAGCAGCAACACCAGCAACACCAGCAACAACAACAACATCTTTATTCCTACCATGTTTGTTATTGGTTCTGTTTTGTTAGTAAATATATGAGGTACAGACTGCCTAAATACCAATACGTTGCATTAAACGAGTCATGTCGACTTATGGTGACTTTGGTAATAAATCAGAACAGGTGTGTCAGTGACTAGAATGACGAAGCACTAAATATAAATTGAAGGTCGAGCAAAAGGTGCAGCTTAATAGAACGTATTTGAAGCTGACGGACCTGGTTGAGGTTGAGTTCATAGCCTTTAACCGACAAAATAGTTAGTACTGATAGTTGTACTGATTGTAGTTAGTACTGATAGTTAGTTCTGACGGCGAGCCTATAGTTTCAGCACACACCAATGCCTGCTTTGATTTAAGATAGCATATCAGCCTGGCATACAATATTACAATTGGATGCTTTTCCATTTAGCTTGGCTTACTGGAGAAAATCCAAGCAGTTGGATGGCGGGAGGAAAAGTCAAACGTCTCGCAAATTTCTGTCAACGTTTTGGACTACAACACCACGGCAGTTCATATCGTGTTTGAAACGTGTGTAGAAGAAGCAAAGGTAAGAACTTTTATGAAGCTTTTTAAATAAGTGGGTGTTGGTAGAACAATGTGCATGTGTATCTTTGCAATTCATTAGAATTTCGCTGCTCCATGGCCAGCCAATGGCTCAGAGCCGAACCAATAGCTTCCAACCATATTTCTTATCTTTACCATTTTTATCTCCTTATATCTTTATCTTCCATTATCTTTACGTTCTTTATATTTATCCTCCTTATCTTTGTTCTCCTTGTCAATATCTTCCTTAACCTTATCTTCCTTATTCTTTATCCTCCTTATATTCATCAGTTATCTCTAACTTCCTTATCCTTTATCTTCCGTATCACGTTCTAGACCATCCAACAGATATAAATACCCTTGCCTTGCCTTGCCTTGCCTTGCCTTGCCTTGCCTTGCCTTGCCTTGCCAACACAGACTCTTTTGTGTTCGCTGTACGGGTAGATTAATAATGCATTATATAATACCTTATTGAATTCTGATCGTTTAATTGGCTGTTTATGGTCACGTGATATTGAATAGAAAATTCCATTTCCCAAGAGTGCAATGGAATGCGTTCCATTGCACTCTTGCGAGTGCAATTGTACTATACGTTTTGTTCCATTGCACTCTTTGTGTTTTCGATAAATCGCATCCGTCAAAATGCTTCTCGTACGGTGGTCACAGTTTATTTTAACCCGATATTCGAAACTCAGTAAATGGGATTTAATGCAAATACGACTCGTCAAAATGGCGGGAGCTTACAGTAAACCTTTTAATATTAGTCTATTTTGGTATTATATAAAACAAATAATTAATGTTTTTATTCGTGCAATGGTAAGAATATTTTCATGAGGTGAAAGATGGAATGTTCCATTCAACTCGGCTGTCGCCTCACCTCATGAAAATATTCTTACCATTGCACTCATAAACATTCATTATTTGTATACTAGTGATATAAGATATGATACGAAAGTGAATAGTGCTATAATAGCGGTTTACAATTACATTTACTGATAAAAGTAAAAGAGCACGAACAAAACGTGGAAAGAAAAGAGCACGAACGAAACGTGTAAAAATGCAAGAGTGGCTCTAATATCGCGAACCATGCGTGGGCAAACGACCACAAAATTAATTTTAAAAACGGAAAAATAATTGACAAGGGCAACTATCGGCATAGATCGACATTAGAGTCATCTTTTCGTTTCAAAGCATTCAGGAGTGGGACAACATTACTAAAGTCGTGAAATCGACAATTTGTAAACGGCAACATCTGATTGCTTTGCAGGAAATTGTTCTGAAGTTAGCTATTATTAGTTTGATATTTTAGCAGCAATAGGCGTAGTGATCCAGTTGCATTCCTGAATGTTTTGACACGAAAGACACTTTGTTCGGGCGAGAGGAAGAATCCGTGGTTTTGGTAATAAGCCTTATTTTCCGCAGCTTTTTACAGCTTGTGTATTGTTTAAAGCTTATAAGAAAGTTTAAAAGTTTTATTTTTACGCAAGAACTGTGTTTATTAGTAGGATCAGTTGGCAGTTATCACTTATTTACTGAGACCGAGGGAAACAGTGTGTTTTGTGGACCCGAGACCGTCGATGTTTCCCGAGGGTCCACAAAACACACTACTTTCCCGAGGTCTCAGTAAATAAGTGTTTTATTATATATCAATAGTCAAAGAAACAACAAATTAAAGAACAAATGAACGTAAATACATGAAATATTTTATTGTTAAAACGTTATATTAAACACTGGCTACACTGCAGTTACTTAAAGCGAAAGTTTTAATTACGTACTAGGCATGTCCAAAGGTCGCATCTTCACGTGATGGGGCACGTGATTTTTTTTGTTATTCGCCGGTCGATAACGTATTATCTCCCTCTCGCGCTGTTGCGAGGGAGACAGCCTAATTTCGTCACTCTCACGTGATGTGCTCTCAACCAATAAAACACTAGAAAAATGGGACTTTGACTATTGATATATAATAATGTGTGTTATATTCTATAGAGTATAGTTAAAAGTGCTGTTATTCAATTTATTTTCTATTTTCGCCAAAAGTTTATGATTTTTATGTTACCATGGCAAGATCTTTATCGAGCGGTACCTATCACACATCTGAAAGTGCTGCACATGTGGTGGTTCACAATCTGTTAGACTATATTCTAACTTTGAAAATTTAGAAATTAAAATTGGCTATTGCTGGTTCTCAAGTGGTTGGTTTAGTACCATTGAAAGTGATGTTAGATGCTGCAGATTATTACATGGCCAAAGAAGATCTGTTTATTGTGGATGAAGATCAAAAACTAAGATTGGTAAGGAAATTGTTTTACAGAATGCATACTTAACTTGTATACATTCTGTAAAAAACATTTGATCCTGTTCAATTCCATATATTCTTCCCATTCTATTTAGTCACTAAAGCGTGGAAGGACAGAGTAAAAAGAAAGGTCTTTGCTCGGCGTTGCAAACTCTGTTTATAATTTTTTTTTACAAGTACAACAATAACTTTTCTATATCTACTGTGTGCCTTCTAACTCTCATTATAAATTTTTACACTTACGCTCAATTGTTAGATCCTTCATCTTTACTTACAGGTAATTGATCGTCTTGGTTTGAATTCATTGGGACAATTTAATCCCCAGGAAAAAGTAATAGAGTAAGTTATAATAATTTAACTAGAATGTCCTTAGGGACCTGTCATTATTTATGACAGGGGTGGCACCGAAAAGAAAAGGGTTTGGTAAACAAAATTTTGATTAAGTAAAACGTTGGGTAAATGAAAAACAAAACAACTCAAGGATTGGGAAATGAAAATTTGTTGCCATTTCCAAAGCATGACTCACTGAAATATTGGAGACTGAAAAGCAATGTCAATTAAGAGTCATATGTCAATACAATATGTGAATTACTATCTTCAGGGTGCGATAATTCAAAATTTTTAGCCGTACCTGACTGGTACTCCAACAATTTTTGCCGAGTACTTGAGCTGGTACGAACTTAAAAGTCAAGGTGTACCTAAGCCCTAAGGCTACTTCCGAGTCTTGCGTTTTACACATACGTATATAATGCACACATACGTATGTAATGTATAATGCACACATACGTATGTAATGGTTTACACATACGTATGTAATGGTCTTAATTTGACGGAAAAAATTAAACCTTTCTGAATTTTATATATTTAATAATTAATAAACACTTATAACAAGGTTAACAACCTTGTTTGATCCCAAAATATGTCGGATGTGTGGAATTTACATTGTGCAGCTAAAGTTATTGACGATTTTGAATACCTTGGAAGGTTTGCTAGTTATCACTAGAAGGGAAATGTAAGTACGCGAATAGCAAATTCTCGTGTACCTACGTGGTACTCGACTAAAAACAAAGAAGTACCAGACCGTAATTTTGGCGTACCTCTGGTACGTTGGTACGCGAATTATCGCACCCTGTTTAATCTTGATCATTTTCCGATTTGTTGGGAGACAAATGGTGTCTCCAAAGAAAGTACATGTGCAGGCAACATGAAACTTTAGACTGCAGAAAATTTCACAAGCCGTTATCAAACTCGTGTCACAGAAGTGGTAAAGGACGCACATGTGTGACAACTGAATGGGTATTTATTTTTTAATTGATATTTGAGGTTGGGTATAGCAGATCACGTGACCAGCGTCTACCAGGTTCACAACCTGGTAGCGTCTACCAGGTTCACAACCTCAAATTTTTGACTTTTTAATGGTTGGGTCAGCAGAACGTTTGCCTCGAAAAACATTTCTCTTCGGTTCCACTCCCCGCCATAGGTAATGACTGGTCCCTTATGATTAATGTAATGTGCTAGCTAATTTTGCTATTGATGTAACAATGATGTTCTGTAACTTCAAGTACTATAATTGTTTTTTCTTACTTTCTAACTTTTGTTTCATCTAGATATGTAATTGGTAGCAACAAAAATGGTCCATTGGCCTCCATGCCGTTATGCGATTTTATTCATTCTTTAGGAAGTCGTACACCCTCTCCTGGCGGAGGGTCTGGCTCAGCTGCTGTGGCTGCTATAGTACGTAGTATAAATGATAAATTTGTACTCTTACATAATGCACGACTACAGTAAAGTATAGAATCGCAATTTATGTAGAGTTTTTACTGTCGTTCCAATTGAAGTGTTCCTCAAATATTGATTCAATACATTACCTCAGGCTGACCAATTCATTTCGTCAAGTTCCTCGAGATATTCATACACTTCCTGTGAAAGAGCCAATTCCAAGTATTTGATCATTTCTGGTCACTTCCTTTCTATTTATGATTGGTTAGTTGCACAAACAACAAAGGGGATTGGTGCATTCAAACTATTCAACAGGAAGTTTACAATTATACTAGGAAGTGTATGAATATTTTGAGGAACTTGATCAAATGAATTGGTCAGCCCGAGGTAATGTATTGAATCAATATTTGAGGAACACTTCAATTGGAACGACAGTAAATAATCCTTGAAATTTCCAACAACCTGACACGTACCCAGACGCTTTGGTTTGTGTCTCATGTCATCAAGCGCGCGGGACGAACGTGAGGGAGAAAAACTGAATCCACGCAGCCCTGGCATGGGCGACGCCAGCCATATAGCAGCACATAGCGCCTGGATTCAACAACAACTACGCAACGCAATGGCCGAACAAAATGTGCATGTGTAAAGTGCTTCTGGCTTGCTATTGAATTGTGTATCTCATTATGTGTGCAGTCAATCAACTTTCTTCAGAATTGGACGATTTTTCAGCAGCCAATATAGAAATTTAGCCGATGAATTTTCCGATTATGAAATTTGTCGAACAATTTGCATCCTATTGCAGCCCTATCTACAGCAAAATTTCGATAAAATTTTATTTAAGATTTATTGAAGAAATCTAAGTTCTTATAAACCTTTTTCCACTCTAAAAAGACAAAAAAGTATTCATAAAGCAAGAAATATCTTTCAAGGTCTTTCATATCTAATTTTTTGAAGAAATTTGCGTTATTTTGTTGTTTCAAGCGAACGCGTATTAATGTGTGTAAATGCATTTACCTGTAGGAAAAAGTTGCCGTTTTATGGTTCAAGATAAACATGACATACAGTGACGTAATCCATGCAGCCTGAAAATTGCACCAAGTCAGAACCACTCAAACACATTTTTAAGCGTTGACTGTTGAATATATATTTTACAAATATTTATTTTGAAGATAGCGGTATATTTTCTAGACTTCCTATGGAATGACAAAAGAATGATGAGACAAATTTCCATACTATATATTCGGTACGGTGTACTATTATAGTATCTTTGTAATTAACTGAGTCTTCTCACTCTGCAGGGTGCCGCTCTTAGTACAATGGTTGGCTGGATGACTTTCGGCAAGAAAAAATACGAAAATCTTGACTCCACAATGAGAAAGTTAATTCCTCCAGTCTACCAGGTTATGGTTGATTTAATTCCTTTGGTTGATGCGGACACAAACGCTTTTAATATGTACATGGTAAGAATAAAGTGATTCTAATACTTTCAGTTTGTCCAATCTAAAGAATTGCCTATCACGCGACCCCGATGAAGACATGCAGCTAGACTGGAGTGTCGAAACGTAATGCAATTCGTCTGGTGGCAAGCGAAAACATGACTGATTTTAAAGACTGGTTGCCGTGGACTAACAAACTTTAAATCAGTTCTAAAAAATTAACTGCATTTAATTATTTTTTTAAACATGAGGATGGCGTGGAAACTAACACCCCCAGAAACTAGTATTGTTGTGTTAAAAACTATGATAGTATATTTGGTAGTATTGCATTGTCACCAGAAACTGTCATTTGTCTTCGACTGCCATCTTTAAAAGAAGTTTAGAAAGTACAATTATATAATTTTTCAATGAAAGTTCAAGCAAGCTGCATTGGAATGAACCTTAAATTTATTTGTTTTTATATAATATTCCAAATTAGTGAACAATACTACAATAACTGCATTTGATTATCTTACTGTGCTACTAAAAACTATGGTTTATGTTTATAGGACGCGTTGAAACTTCCAAAAAATACTCCAGAAGAAAAAGAAAGGTAGCTAAATATAATCTCAGTAACAGTACAAAAACTATATATATATATATATATATATATATATATATATATATATATATATATATATATATATATATATATATATATATATATATATATATATAGTTTTTCGTTTTACCTCAAAAAACCACAACAGTCTGTTTCATCCGTATAGTACAACGGCTGAAGATCCAACATCCTTCAGCAAATTACCATGGTTTATATTCCTATTCATTCCTATACGGATGAAACAGACTGTTGTGGTTTTTTGAGGTAAAACGAAAAACTATATTACGCTCTATCTATATGGTATTGAGCACTGTTTGTGTTTCGTAAACCAAAATCTTAAGCTATATATATATATATATATATATGTATATGTATATATATATATATATATATATATATATATATATATATATATATATATATATATATATATATATATATATATATATATATATATATATATGACTACAGTAGTTTGAATAATAAATTATATTTGAGGTGATGTTAATCTGTCTACACCAGGCAGGCTGAAAAGATAGCTTGACCACGGTGGGAATCGAATCCGCGATGTTGAGTCCAATGCTGTACCACCTGAGCTACGAGGTCAATTCTCCACCAACAAACCTACGAGGTCAAGTCTGTTTGAGTTGGTGATATTTTGGAACTCAATCGAGTTCCTTCGACATCATGCACTATCAGTATATGTCAGATATCGACTCCCACAATATCACCTACTCGAACCGACTTGACCTCATACAGTAGTAGCCCAGTCGGTAAGTCAAATGTGGTGGGTTCGATCTCCACCACGGTCAAGCAAACTTTTATAATTTAAGCCGGCTTGCCTGGTGTGGACACACTCAAAGTAACATCATCTCAAACAATTTCACCTGTCGAGCACATACACTACAATCATTGCATAAATTATATATTGGTACATGCGATCACCTATACCAAACAAAGTGACAATGTTTCCGTTCATTAAATTTGAACGGTAAGTGGGACCTCGTTGGGTCCTTTGCATAATACAGTAATAATTAGAGAAATTGTTATGGATATAGAGAGGTGCAGATTAATAGGCGCTTTGCCCTACATCCTTCAGCAAATTACCATGGTTTATATACCATCATTTTTTAGGCAAAGTCAAGCAGTACAAGCAGGACTGACAGCGTCAATAAACGTTCCTCTAAAACTAATCAAAACAGTTTCTCGTGTTTGGCAATCTCTCACCGAGCTAGCAAGATGTGGTAATGTTCAAACTAAATCTGACATTCAGGTAAACTGCTCATCACAAAATTACGCTACAGTGTATGAACAGGGTTTATAAAATAACATGTATTGGTCGAAACCTGTGTTTGGATCAGGCCATCCAAGTGAAAGTTTTTTAAAGTGAAATTTTAACACGGAAAGTTGTTAATTTATAAAACAATTACTTTATGGTTTCCGTGTTTGGATGGCCTGTTGCGAGATGGAATGTTGCGAGAGTTAAGAAAAGTGCGCGAAATCGCGAGCCGAACCATACCATGAAACAGAATAAAAGATAGGAATAAAGTTTCTAAGGAACGAGTCACAAACATTGATCATGATGCACCAATCACAAAACATATTCAATCACTTTAACTTCATATATATTTACCAGGGTTGATATTTCATTACTTATATCATTTATAGTTATTACTTTATAATAGAAACGAATTTGAGGAATCGAAATCACAACAAGCAGCCCAGGAAAGTGGGACCCGAACCCACGAACATGCATCCTGCACGTTCGCTAAATGGTTAATATATCTTCATCGCTGAATGGTTTTAGCTTTCAACAGATATAATTAAAATTATTAAAAATTAAAACGTTAAAAAATATATATGGGCGACTAAAAAGTACTAGTTTGGTCTTTCGATCTCAGCTCGTCGCCATAATGTTTAAAAATTCTAAAGTTTGTTTCAATAGTTATCTGCAAGTTTCAGTTTGTTTTAATAATTATTTCAATTAATTATCAATTTTAATAATTATCTAAGTTTCAGTTTGTTTTAATAATTATCTAAGCCCAGAAAAGATTTCAGATCTTCCTTTGGGGTTAAATAAGGCACGTATATTGAGAGACGTGCAGTAATAAAATCTAAGAATACTTTTAAGTATTCTTAGAAAAACTAATTGCCAAAGACCAAACTAGTACTTTTTAGTCGCCCACATATATTAATAATTTTAATTATGTGTTGAAAGCTTAAACCATTTAGCGATGAAGTGTATATTAAGTTAATAACCATTTATAGCGAAGAGTATATATTACCAGCTAATAATCTAATAGCTCATGCAGTGGTTAGAGCATCCGTCTAGGATGTTCGGGTCACACTTTCCTGGGCTGCTTGTTGTGATTTCGATTCCTCAAATTCGTTTCTAATAATAACTAAATGATAATAAGTAATGAAATATCAACCCTTGTAAATATTTATACGAAGTTAAAGTGATTGAATATTTTTTGTGATTGGTGATCAGTGTTTGTGACTCGTTCCTTACAAACTTTATTCCATATTTTATTCTGTTTCATGGTATAATCGACCTAGTTTTGCGTTTGACAAAACTTCAATTGAAATAGCTTTATATCTATTTACACAAGGTTGGAGTTCGTTGTCTGGAGACTGGTGTATGGGGAGCTTACTACAATATATTGATAAACCTACCTGATATTAAAGATGAAACATACAAAGAACAGGTAAGATCACTGAAAACGTTCAGTGCCAGTGTAGGTAGCGACGATAACAAGACAGCTGCATGCGGATTGAGAGAGTACAACTATCTTAAAACTATAAGCAGAACCTCGACGTTTCGAGCGAAGGCCCTTCGCGACCCAACCCTCATCTTTATCAACTTTTTCAATGTACATGTTGCCAGATATGATGTCATTAGATGAATTGCAAATCAACCATTGTATGAAAAGGACAAGGGGAGAGTTCAGATTCAGAACAGTTCTGATGAAGCCCATTCTGAAAAATACATGTTTTAAGCTTCAGTCGAGTACGTAATCCATGAAATATGTCAGATTGAATATTGACATGGCATCATATTTGCAAATCATATTTCTATTACTAAATCATGGCATATCCACACTTTCATATAATATCCATAGTGTAGAAATGGCAATTAATACGGACATTGGATTTCCTTATATACTTGTTCCGATCATGTAGGACGCATACTATTTCCATGTTTTGAAAGAAATTTCCAGTGATTAGAGATGTAATGAATAATTTTATACTATTTCCGCAATACTGTCAAATATTCGAATTTTATATGATTATATGATAAGATTACCACATGCAGTCTAAATTTTTTGGGATGTTCCACACTCTCCTACGAGTTTGACTAATGGTCGAGGGTCGAGGGTAATAGGTCGAGGGCGAGGGTAGAATGTCGAGGGTCGAAAAAAATGTCGAGGGTCGAAAAAAATGTCCTGGGTCAATTTTTTGACTCTATAATTTGTTCGCGAATTTTTAGTAACAGAATCAAATACTTACCATTACACATACGTATCACACTTAATTAACTTGCTTTTGCCCAACGTCAATGTTTTAGCCCTATTATGGAATTTGCCATGGCGCAGAGTAAGTATGCTTCGCTATTAAACGCAAAGTATAGTTTGAACAAGCAGATATGTTTTATACGCCGATGTATACTAACGAATCAATAAACCCTATTTTGATCATTATGAAGTTCATAACTGATCAAATTTCGATCGCTGCAGTCAAAAGGCGCCGCTTCACATGCCATTTGATAAACATAACATACGGTAACTCTTTGCGACCTTTGTGCACTCATGATTTCAGCAATCATTACGACCACAAAAGCGATATATAGTACTGTATAGCTAGAATATATAGTACTGTATAGCTAGATCTAGAAACCCACGACTAAACACTAATGTCGACATGTCGTATAAAATAATTTGTAAAGCCGTGATTTTCTAACTATCAGTATTTTCTGCATCGTGGCAAACGTTGACAGACAGCCAATTGTCTTATGCACGTGCATGCCTAGGCAGCAAACATTTTTCGCACAGATTATTTTCCGCTCATGTTGTAATTTCTTGCGCCTATGGCTCCTATCGTCTGCGCGAATTTCATTACTGCGCGAATTTGAATACAAGTATTACTCCATACATGGCTGGGGAATATAAAACCGGAAAATATTTCAACATTAATTTTTATTAATAGTGATATTTTCCTGGGTTAGTTATGCCTCATCGGCGCAACAAATTCGCAGCAAAATGAAAAATAACACTGACACGTTGAAGTGTCACCCCGGATGTCGGGATTTGCTTTCAGTTCTGGACCAAAACTTGCGAGAAATGTCATTCGAACCTTACTTGCGATTAAACTTTGGTTAACGCATACACGTGCAGACGAGCTTTCTCTTAAAAACGTCTTCAGTTGCCGCATTGCTGTAGGGTATAAAACTTGTGTGAAATGGAAGTACTTCAGAGCAGAATAGAAGAGGCTGGACTAAAGATTTCGTATAATCCTCCCGGCGATGATGGGCTATGTTTTTATTCGGCTGCTGGCTTTCAGTTGGGGGTTGTCTTCCAGGACTGTGCAGAATATAGTGTTTGAGTACTTGGAGAGTAACCGTTATGATGTAAGTATAGCAATTTTCTTTGATCCTAAGATTTAGTTTGATGATGTGATAAAAATGTGACTGTATTGCCTCGCTGTTAACTCAGGAAGCCCCAGTCGCATATATATTTCAGTGTCTGTCAACGTTTGCCACGATGCATGTGCAGAAAATATTGATAGTTAGAAAATCACGGCTTTACAAATTATTTTATACGACATTAGTGTTTAGTCGTGGGTTTCTAGATCATGCGGGAAACATAGCTATACAGTACTATATAATAAATATATCGCTTTTGTGGATCGTAATGATTGCTGAAATCATGAGTGCACAAAGGTCGCAAAGGGTTATGTTATGTTTATCAAATGGCATGTGAAGCGGCGCCTTTTGACTGCACTCACTGCAGCGATCGAAATTTGATCAGTTAACTTCATAACGTTGATAATGATCAAATTAGGGTTTATTCGTTACTTAGTATACATCGGCGTATAAAACATATCTGTTTGTTCAAACTAAACTTTGCGTTTAATAGCGAAGCATACTTACTCTGCGCCAATTCCATAATAGGGCTAAAACATTGACGTTGGGCAAAAGCAAGTTAATTAAGTATGATACGTATGTGTAATGGTAAGTATTTGATTCTGTTACTAAAAATTTGCGAACAAATCATAGAGTCAAAAAATTGACCCTCGACATTTTTTTTCGACCCTCGACATTTTTTTCGACCCTCGACATTCTACCCTCGCCCTCGACCTATTACCCTCGACCCTCGACCCTCGACCATTAGTCAAACTCTTTGACCTTGCGAATTCATTTCCGTCATACGATACAAACGTCGCATTGTTTTGACGGTTTTAAGACGTATTTCCGGTTGGGATTATTCACTTCGAGCTCACCGTCGGACAAGAAATGGAAATATATTGATAAAAGATACAGATTTGTAGATTCAGGGTTGCAAATAACACTCCAAAAACACTATTTAATGGGGATTCGAACAAGACTATTACAAAGACGATATGTTCGAAGGGGCCGAAGTTATTTTCGGCGAAAGGTATGAATAGTCTATATTTTTGTTCAGACAATTGCGTAATTTGATACAATATTATATTGTTTGACTTCAAAGGCCCATAAATCGCTACAATGTTGATAATGACTATAACTATAGGGAGGAATTAGTTGAATCTTTTATTTCTGAATCGAATGGTGATATTTCTGTCTTCATAGCATGCACTGAACCGAGGATATAAAAATTTCTCGCCGTCACCCGCTAGCGGATGACGAGACTGGCTTGTGATGCAAAAGAGTTTTAACGCTCCATAGAGCGTCTTGTTTTATATATTAACAATCAAGTGAGCCATCAATTAATCACGTCCTTTTCGCCACCCATAACCAGAACCGTTATGAATCCTTATCTTGCATGTATAACCCTGCTAACCTCCTACCTCTAACTCTTATATAGCCTCACTACCCTAACCTAAACCTTGGTCATAAAACAAACCGCAAATTGATAACATGAATCATTAACTAATTTTATTCAGATTATTTGACTTATCTTACACACTCTATAATTTTGGAATATTTATCAAACGCTGTACATGACTAATGATATTGACAAACACAACTGACTAGGTGTATTTATCAGGAGGAGTAAAAGTTTTTAGATTTTTTTCAAACATTGGTTGGCTGTCCGCAATTTGGAAATTCCGGATACATATAAATTGTAGAAATTTGATGATAGTATATTGCGGAACCATATAGTTGCATGTATCCGCAGCACCGTATACTGTCATTGCATAATCCGTGTTTTTTTATTGACGACGACCGTGTTTTTTACTTCAATATTTTTCATATAATACTACTCAAATAAAATTCCAAAACTCCCTTCCGGAACTACGTCACTTTGGCAATAGAGCCGCTTATTCGTGTGTCAACATCAGTTCATTATTAAATTTAAAGACTACGTCTCAATCACGAATGCGAGATCTCAATAGCCAAGGGGACTTATTTTCCGAAAGCGTGCATTGATGCAATATTGCCGCAACATTTGCGCTGTCTGCAACATCAGTTACGCATTTAATTAGCTTCAAATATATCCTTTATATATACCTATACTTTTTACAAGCTTCATCCTATTTACTTATATACTATACATGTATTGCGGTCAACATATTCAGCTGACCCATCATGAAAATTTGAAAACGCATTTTTGTGGAATGCAACTTACTTTATAAACTTGTTAATTAGCGTAAGTTAATCTCAATAATTATGTTTGTATTGTGTGATGTGTTATGTCATAATACTTGTATTTTTATAATATTGTTGTTCCTCGTTAAAATTTCCACCCATTATACCACTATAGAATTTTCAATGCTATCCACTCCATCTACGGTTGTAGTAATATTCTCTAGATCTTGCATCGGTTCGATATTAATGTAGGGATTCTCTCCCGTATTCATTTTCCAAAGCACATCTCGTAAATGAGCAAATGTTGGTCGATCTTCCGGCTCACCTTGCCAGCATTCCAGCATCATTGCGTACCTAGTAATAAAAAATAAGCGCCGGATTGCTTCAGAAAGATTGCAAATCTACTATTCTACTGAACACACAAACACGCACAAGTTGTTACAGGTCTACAAACGAGTTGGTACAAATCTATTTGGAAGCTGTCGACAATTGTGTTTGCATTGCGTGTTTCCAGGTACTTTCTAAATTACTTAAATTCAACTTTCTTTTCCTTTTTCTACGTGTTCGGTATTCCTCAATCTTTTTCAAGGTTTTTCTGGGCTACTTGCATGCTTTTGCCTAAAACTTGTCGCGACAAAACAAATTCGACGGATGTCAAGCCGATTAATTTTACTATTTTTACACGTAGAACTATACGGATAAATTGCTCTGTTCCTTTGGTCTATTTCTTCTTGCTTTCTGATAAATTTTGTATTTTAGATGCTCAATAGTTTTTTTAATAATTTTTTTGCCAAAAAGCAGAGATGAAGCGAGGCCGGTGGAAAACACAGAAAGAGCAAGACAGTGCCACGGACCACAGTGAATTATTGCATCACAATGCTCGCGCATTAGCCAATCAAATTGTTTGTTATATCCTACTTATAATATAAATATAATTATATTTATTACTGAGCTTTTGAAACCAAATACTTATCACTAATTTTTTGATACTTATATGTCAAAGAAATACTTGTTTTTTTCGCATTTAGGTCGGAGAAAAGGTACATTTCGGCCTTGAGACTAAATCAATTGAAGTCAGTTCAGCCTATTTTTTCTATCTTTAGCATCGATAGGCGGAGGGTTTTTCCAGCTTTTTAGATGATTTTTTGAGTTTGGAAATTGTCTTCACTGTTTTGGCGCGAAACGTGAGAGGCCCGTAACGTGTGGTAGAGGTCCGTATCGTGTGATACAGACCTCTTGTCAACCAATCAGAATATTAAATTTGTATCTTTAGAGTGGGTATCTATCTGCGCTTAGAACATTTGCCATATGCTTTATATACAACTGACAGAACACTGGGGTGCAGTAATTAGAGCTACATGATGCACACTACGGATGGGGGGGGGGGGGCAGAGGCTGTCTTTAAATAAAATATTTTCGATTAATACTCAGGAATTTTTTGGCTGTAGCAAGAACTTTGGCAAGAATTGTAGTTACTCGAATTTCAGGGTTAATTAAAATTCAAATCAAAACAGAACCATGTTAGTTCTCCCACAAGTTCTAGTGCATGTACATGTTAACTTCATTTATCCAGTATTGTCACCATTCAGTTCATATTTTATTGCATCTCATTGAACGAAAGCGTATTACATGAAAGTCAGGAAATTTGACTATCGCTGGCAACAGCTCTGACAGCTAAAATCGCCGAGCTATGAAGCAAAAATTATGGAAATTTCTTTCTGTTTTTTTTAAAATTTGCACCGGTTATTGACTGGCCTCGAGTGTTAAATATCAGTGTTAAATATCATACCGTTACTTACATTTTATCTGAACAGTTGCTTGGTTTCTCCAGCCTTTCACCACTAACCAAGAATTTCAACAATTCTCTATCGGACAATGTTGGATAAGGGAAATCTCCTAATAAAATATATTTTGTTAGTAAATCTCATTATATATGCACTAGTTGCCTGGTTGGCGCGCGTTAATAACTGTACTTGTCCCAGGAACAGTAGCAAGCCAATCCACCTGAGTATAAGGAGACATTAAATTAACTAATATGTTAAGAATGGATCTGTAATAATGCAGAATCACAATTCATGTTAAGGCACTTTTCTACTCGTTTCAAAAGTCGGATTAATTGAAAGCTCGCTGCGAGTGATTGTATCTAATTAAAATACACTGTCGAGCATTAATTGCGTGAAAGTGCTTTCAGTGAGCTCACAAGTTGACTCTTGAGATGAATAGAAAAGAGGCTTATTCCATGCTCATTTTTATTCTATTGCCATGGTCTTATTCCAAAAGAGGCTTATTCCATGCTCATTTTTAGTCTGTTGCCATGCTTGGTCTCTAGCCTTATTTAGCTGCTTGGTCTCTAGCCTTATGGTTATTTTAAGTAGCTAGTACCCATTTTATGTAATTATTAATTGTGTAAAATATTTATATTTTTGTTGTTGTGAAGGGTACAAATAAAGGTCATTATTATAACGTACCTAGAGTGCAAATTTCCCACAATACAATTCCGTAGGACCAACTATTTAAAGGAAGAGAACAAAATACACGATTAGCAAAGAGTGACGAGTTGCCACATCGATGGTTATTGGTAATGAAACTAAATCACTTATAATAAGTCATAATAAGAATTCCTATTTGAACGTTTGATAGATCTTGAAATCTGTCGCATTATGCGTCCGCCTACAGCAGTTTTTCTTCATATGCAACCACGTCATGCAAAAAGGTTGGGAGCACTGTTGGATTTTGACATATTTTAGGCGCGGTCCCCAATTCAATATCAGGGCGCTAAAACTTAACATCCGCTGCCAAATTCATCACGACTCGCGAATTTTATATTTAAACGCATTGGTGGGTGTGTTCAGTTCTTAACGATTCTGATGTTGAATTAGTGACCGCGCCTAAATGTTAAAATAACCATTGCCATCATCCTTTTGCGTGAGATAGTCGCGTATCACGTAAAACTTCTATAACATAGACATGCATGCGTATTATTAATTTACCACTTGCTGACTGAGTTAATGAAGAAAATACTTACACATCACTGGCGCTCGAATAAATCCTTTCTCGAATAGCTTCAATCGACAACCATCGAAGTGGAATTTTCCCGCTTGTTGATTTTACATATATACCTTCTTTAGATAAACCAAAATCCGAGATTTTTAGTTTATAATCGTTGCCAATCAGTATGTTTCTCGCCGCAAGGTCACGATGAACTATTCCCCGTCCTGCGACATATGCCTAGTCAAAAATCAAAGTATATTAATGTGGTGCGGACTCGTACTTGCTTATTTTTTCTTCATTTGGCATGAGAAACATGTCATTCAATAGCAAAAAGCTTGATCTTTCCGAATATTCGTTCATACGACGAGTAATTCACGTACAATAGCGCGCTGAACTTCGATTACCTTTTTTGATACAAACAGTATACAGTGGCGAAGCTAACCAGGATTCTTAGCTCAAATACACTGAAAAAATCTCACATAGACAGTAGTCAACTCGAAAGCTTCTTGCTACTTTGACTACTGGGCATAATTTAACCAAGTCATCATTTATTCTATTATAATGAGTAATTTTAACTATTTTTGTAATGTTTGTACGTTCTTGAATTCTTTTTTTTGTATATATTGCAAATCATTAAAAATCTGAAAATCTGGTCATACTATGCTAATAAACCTGCATCTAAATATTTTAAAGACAACACATTTATAAACGTTAGACTAATGCAAGTCATCCAAAATGTTTCTATAGCATGACCTACTGCTATGGCTATCCTCGCCACTGATATCGATTATTTATTACTTATTAGTACCAAATCATGGTTAAAGCATCCAATTACGACTTAAATTTGTAGAACTTTCAATGTTCAACAGCAGAATTCGAAGATTTGTTGGATATTATTAACGAACTATATTCTCATTTCTTGCTCGTTTTTCTTGTTCATCGCGTTTCTCGTTCGTTTCTCATTAGATGTACGTACGATTTTTAGAGTTTAATCTACACCGTAGCACGAGAACGACGACGATGCAGGTATACAAATGTTTTTGGTCAAAAGCTGAAATCTGATTGGATTGCATGATCAATCACGTACGCATTGGGCGAGTAAAACCGAGAGCGAACGAATATGCAATTAAATAACCAAGAGTTAATTTGCATGATCATAAATCATGACATTTTTTACAAATTGAAGCCCAAAGGGAATAAAAATATAAAGTTAAGTCAAAAAGTACATGCAGTTATTTTAATTGACACCATTGCAATAGTATGTATACAGGGTGTCCAAAATACCTGCAAAACCATTGAAATAAAGTGTTGTTAAAATTTGAATGCCCTATCACTAAGCTGAACGCAAGATGCGTAAAATATTGACAAGGGTGCTTATACAGTATATTAAATATTGAGTTATTAAGAAATTAAAATATCTTTGTAAAGCGTACGATTTTCTGCTCTTGGGAATTTAAAACAGCTTCTTAAACTGTTTCTTTAGAAATTGAAATAACGTTTAAACAAAAGATTGTCTGCTCCTGGGAACAATCTGCCATGCATACTGTACGTAGACCGCATGTTACGCACTCGTGCGCTTAGCAAAGTGCTCCAGGATTCAAATTATAACAATGGTTGATTTTTAAAGGTCTCCTTTTTCTAATATACGTGTGTACTCCATCAATAGGGACCTTAAGCATGCATGTTCGACGGCAACGCGAGGACGACAGCCAAAACAAACTTCTTCAAATAAATTATTGCGAAGAAGAGTTGTCGTGTATTATCCACTGCATGTATATGTGAATTGAGTTCAGTTTGAAGAGATTAAAACAAAGGCTTTATGGTTAAAAACGCTTCTGCTGAGCAAATTTGTAGTTTCACTTGTCGCGTCTTGACATGTTTGCGTTGTACACGAGACGTGAAAATCTTTGGTTTTCCGTTGTAAAAAGCCCTAACACAACGCCTCTAACTCCCGTGGGGCTTTTAATTATTCATTTCTTTTGTACGAGATCAGGAATATCATTGTGTGAATAGCCGTCGTCGTCGCGTTGACGTCCTGTTTGCTTAAGGTCCCTAATATTTCACTCACCACGGTTTAGCATATGTGCAATTGAAAAGGCATTCAAATTTTAACAATATGCTTGATTTCTAAAGGTCTCCTTTTTTGATACACCCTGTAGACGAAATGGTCCAGTTTGCGATATTGTTATATAAATGACATCGCGCGAGATGAACTTTATATGAACATGCCCAACAACGTGCTGTACGCTAATACAGCTCTTGCTGTTAAGACAAACAGGTCGTAGAACACATGAAAAAGCTGCCCAATTGTGCATGAGTTTAAAGAGTCGTTTCTCTCAATGACATTGGTCGACTCTTCCATTGATTCGTTAATTACTGCCAAATATATCACGAAGAAAGCGTTGAAGACATTATTTAGTTGCATATAAAACTGATAAAACTGAGATTTAGGACCTCCATGTGATTGTCCATATATATTAAGTTTCGTTTATCATTGTACAATACACTGTATATTGTGTGACACAAGCTGACGCCTACTGGGAATTCTCGAAATTTAGCTAGCTTGTTAATTAATTTATGTTCTAAACTCAAGTAACGACATGCATAAATTCAAATTGACTATTTCCCAAGAGGTCTTAAGCCTGCCGCACACGAGAGCTATCTGCTGAGCAAAAAGTTACTCGTGCCTGTTAGCTCAGCTGATAGCTCACCGATCAAACATGTTTGATACGTGAGAAAAGGTTGCACGAGGCAAAAAACTCAGTAAAATGTACCCGCACACGGTGAGCTATCGGCTGAGCTAACAGGCACGAGTAACTTTTTGCTCAGCAGATAGCTCTCGTGTGCGGCAGGCTTTAACGATACCTATCAACTGTGAGTTTTTCGTCCACTTTTCCCAACTCGTTAAGTTATTTCAAAAGATTGATAGAATATTTGCCATGCATGAATGTACATTTTGCCAGCTACTTGCTTAGTGTTGTTGCCGATACAGGGGAAAAGTCTAATATGAATAGTATTTTGAATCGGAAATTAATATATTTGGCGCAGTATTGTTTACAAAGCTGATCTTTATATAGAAGTTATAGGCATGTTTCAAACGTTGGTTACGGAAAACGCGACGATTGGGCTAGGCCTGATTTGCATTAAGTTATTCTGGAATTTTCACAAGCTGTCGCATAGACGCATGCTGAAATGCACAAGTGGATCTCTTGCTAACTTGTGTATAGCTTATAGTTTGTGTTCCGCACCGCGGAAAGACTGCATATATACTGCTGTTTATACCGACAACAATGACAAATATATGTGATTTATTGCTGTATTGTTAGCATTTTTCCTGGCACCGCTACCGTCATGGTCAATAATACAATATGGCTTGATATATTTGATATAAACAACAAACGAAAGTTTACGAGTATTATAATTAGTTTATCTCATAGCCAATAGAAAACGTCTATCATACGAATGAGTACGACTCTGCCGTTCAGTTAATGAGGTTATATTCGTTCGTTCTCGTGCTACGGTGCGGGTTATCTAGCTATAGTACACGATAAATGCTCGATTAAGATATCGGAATGGTTTGCGCGCTTTCCTCAGTTGTGCCTGGGCGTGGTTGTGCCATACTTTCACGAACTTGCACATTTTAATGTGAACACATCAATCACATATATTTCCCACCAGAGTATATCGAGGCGTAGCTATACGATAGAGTACCCGGTTTTGAAAAAAATTAACCGTTTTCGAAGTGTTCAATACTTCTAATTCAACTATTTACTTATTTAATCAATTGTTTTCGTCAGAAATGTAACAATTCGGAAAACAGAAACCGTATATAAATAATACAGTTTTTGACAACACCCTGTTCTAAATTGGTCTGAATTTCATAAACGTACAATAAAAATTTAAAGTATAGCAGATCAAACCAATTTAGTTTGAAATCCAAATAAAACTGCCTACATGGAAGTAAATACGAATAAATATTATACCATTCCTTTAGCAATCTGAAGAGCGAATGGTTCCAAATACGTGTTAGTCTCGACTAAACGTTGCACTTGACACTTGCTAGCTTCTATTCCTAGAAAAAAATGGTATGTTAGTATTTTATTACTCGCTGGGGCGCTGTGCCCAGGCGAGTATAGGTTTTGGCATGCATTTGTGGTGGATCTCCAATCGTTGATGGCCACAAAATAGAATATTAATAAGCTGCCAATTTTTACCCAAATTATCCATAAGTACCCTAAGTTTTGAGAATAATTCAATAATTTTTATAAAAAATCCAAAGCAGTTGTTTCTTTTAAAACTGCTTTTTTACGGCATTGAGGATTAAACGACAAGAATACTGAATTTGGAGATTATTAGGGGCCGATTACATTGGCGAGTTGTCCCGGCTAAACGAGTTGACTCGCTTTGCCAAGTTGACCCGCTTCGTATATTTATCCCCTATTATTTTAACATTACGATTACATGGCAAGCGAGTTGTTCAGCCTAGCCGGGGTCCCGCTTGTGACTCGCCGAGAAACTCGCTAGGCGGGATGAAAATTGTCAAGTAATCACTTTCTGCCGAGTTGGCCTGGCAAAGCGGGAATAGAAATCTGACTCGCGCATGTGTTACTCTGTCTGTTTACACGTGTTGTTCATAATGGCGGATAGAAATAATACTACTGCGAAGAAAAAAATCGCAACCGATCTCTGGACATGTGGAAATTCCTTTTCCAGTCGTCCGCTGGCGATATATATTCCGTTAATTATATTTCTCCACCAGGCGTCAGTCCTTCCATTCTTTACCCAAAGCGATCGCTTCTTTCTCAGCAATCTTCTCATTCTAATGTGTCCAGCTTTTCTTCTAGCAATAGTTTGCTTGGTGGCGCAGTAAATCATTATATTTTTGTTTACATGCTGCGGGTAAGCCATGTAAACATATAGTATAAGCCATGGAGTTGAAAAAACAAGGTTGCCACAAGTCAAAATTGACTTGGGTCTATATTTCAAATTCAAATTTTCTAACCGCGAGTCAACTCGCTTAACCGGGACAACTTGCCTCATGTAATCGGCCCCTTAATGCAAAACAAATCCTGTTAAGCAGTCAAAATGACATCTTATGGCCCGACAAAGACAGAAATACAAAGACAGCAATGCACAGAACAATTGTATGAAACATAAACTCGATATAAGACTTCTAAGGCCTAAGTGGTGCTATGCTTTCATAAGAACAGAGTAATGACGAGACACAGAACTAAATTGCGGTGCTTTACAAATGAAACTTTCCGGCGTTTCCATCTACAAGCTGTTCTACAAGTAACGGTTATATTTTATAGTACGCCTATATATTCCTCCTGTCGGCCGGCAGTTGTTCCGTACGCTTGGTTAAAATTTGCCTTTAAAACCTTGAAGTAAATAGATCAATATACTATCAAAATGAAGAGAAAAGTGAGAAAAATCCATTTGTATGCGGCCGAAAAAGAGAAAACCAATAATACGAAAGTTATCAAGGATCAAACGTACAACATTTTTGAATTAGTTAAATAATCATTTTGATAATGAATTTGACATCCGTAAGTATACAATTTCGTACGCTGATTCTAACGATGGTATTTTTGTTCCAGATTAACTAATTTTAAGGAAGCATTTGTTTCCGAACAAACTCCTCCCCCCAAAAACCATCTGCTATGCCTATGGTAGCGGTGCTAAACTTGGCAGAGACACAGCAATTTTGCAACAGGGGACCAGGGTCATCCCGAGCGGTATCTGATTGGTGGTGAATTCAAAAATTTGGACCCCCTTCCATTCGGGGCACCTTCCCGGGGGTGGGAGGTCGACGTTTTGCTTCCGAAAACAACACGTCCCAAACATTTTTTCAAACACTAGTTTTACATAATGGGGGCCTAAATTTAGTTTGTCACACCTTTTTCGACCTCAATTCTCCAGAAAATTCCTTAATATTTAACACGTTCCGCAATTCCAGCATTCCAGGCCCCCCTCTTTCCTTGGTGCTACACAACCCAGTAGTTCCGACCCTGCAAGGGACAGGTTCTAATAGCGCCAGCGAGTTCACGTTCTTTCAAGGGTCTTGTTATGATTAATCTAGTATTAGAAAAAATTGAACGAGCGTTGCACCCTTTGTTACCGCACAGTTAATTCGAGTCGGACAACATATTACTCTGATTGAACAAACTATTGCTGCAACACTGCCAGAATAATGAGGTTAATAGAAATAAAGTAAATTTAACAGGGAATATAAAGCAATAAACATTTTGCTAATGATACCTGAGGAAGTACTTCCTCCAGAGAAAAACATTTCATGGATGGATTCTTCTTCGATTGCAGGTTTCTAAGAGTTAGAAATTCTTGTTACTTTTGCTACAAAGTTAACGTTTTCCAATTTTGAACATGAACGTCTTTAATGTAGAACGATCAAATTACAACAGTCCAAGGTTTTGAAAATAGACTCATGCCACAAAGAAGTCGTTAATATAGATTAACCGGGACGGATCATTTGCTGTTTTAGGAAAATAAATTCGTTATCTATACCATGCAGCTTTATGTAATTGACTAATTTGAACGATGTCGATAACAAAATAATTTATATATAAACTCACACTACGTACACATACACACGACATATATACGCACTGTCGAAACTGCGGCGCTTAATCGGGGGCGGCGCGCATTTGGAGACGGCGCACATTTGGAGACAGCGCACGTTTGGAGACGGCGCACATACAGGAGCGGCTCTTGAAGGAGTAAATATGGTATCCTAGTTTTGGATAGTTTGAGAAGAATAGCAGGAAGTTATGATCAAAGCAAATAATTATTATACCTTAAAGTAATAACTGTTGACTGAAATCATTACATGCAGTATAATCTAACTACCTCTTCGCTCGGAGAACATTCTATTAGTCCCAATTTCTCAGTTAGAGGATTCGTCTTCACTGAATCATTTCCAAGAAGCTAAATTAACAGCATGAAGTTAAATTGTTATAATATTTAAGTTAATTTGCCATTGGCATAAAATATGTCAACTAAGGTATGCGGTAGCCAGATTAATCTCCCTTGTGCTCTTTCCACCATTTTGTATGCCTGCTATATAATCAGCTTAGGTATACTGTAACTTAACTTAAGTCGTTTTCCACCCGCCCAGTTTTTAGATCCTTTTGCAGCAACGGTCTTATGCATGCATCATGCCTTTCAAACTCACTAACCAGTTTGTGAACTTATTAATACTGCAAATAGTATATTCTGTAGAAGTATTTTTATTATTCGAATATAGAATATCACAGTTTAAATTTTACACATACCTTGGTTTTAATTGTTCTCAGATATGTCAACAGGTTTCCATGAGGAGCATATTCCATTATTAGACAAATTGGGGAAGTTAAAATACAACATCCAAGCATTCGAATGATATTTTCATGATCTCCAACTCTCTTCATCAGTTCAATTTCCGCAATAAAATCTTCAACTGATTTGTCTGTGACAGGCTCTAAAAGATGTGGAAATATGCATTCTGATCAGCGGCGTAGCCAGCTCGATAACTGGGGGGGGATCTATATTCATATATTCGTGTTCATTATAGACCTTAAAAACAATGTAGAACAAGAATAATGTAGAACACGAATATATGAATATGGACCCCCAATTATTGAGCTGGATACGCTTCTGGTTCTGATATGCTTTCATTTATAAAAATTCAAACCCTTTTTATTAGAAGTAATGCACACCCGTAATTGTTATTCTCTTTCACGATTTCAAATTTTCCCTTGCCTATATGTTGTAAATATGCCTCATTTAAATTCGGTATCTTGCCATTTTTATGAAAGGAAAGGGGTACAAATTCTGAACTGGATAAAAATCCTACATTTTCCATGAGAAAATCAACAACAACTCCATTGTAGGTCCCAATAAGTTTTAAGTGAGAGCAGTAAACACTAGAAAATTTTTTGAAAATCCATAGAAGGTCATAGAATGGAAATTGTATGGACCTTTATAGAAAGGATTTTGGTTATCCATAATAATTGTATATTTTAATTGTATATTTCCATTCTATGGATATAGTATGAAAATAGTATGGATATACTATGGATTTAGTGGTGCAATTGCAAATTTCGCAGTATGAGTTTCATATTTTTTTCCCAGTGAAACTAATGCTGAGTCGAAATTACCCAATATAACAATTAATGGATTTGCAATTTTAGTGTCATCGGTTTGAAATTGGCCGCCATTAAATTAGCAGAAGAATGTTCACCCCCATTGAAATTAATATATTTAACTGGAATGCTACCTCCAACCGGAAATTTGAGGCCAAACTTGAAGGCCAGTCAGTATTTCATGCATTCGAAAAACGCGATCAATCCGTCAACATGAATATGTATTCTTATATATCGACTTGAAATTCACAAAAAAAAGCTTTTAAACGCTCAAAGTTTTCTATTCATGCATGCATTTATTCGGCTAAAACACGCTTGCGGACTGTACTTTCAGTTTTTTTCTTCTGATAATTGTTTATTGAAAGAGCATTAATTTGCGATAAAAATAGTGCCACGAAAAACATAAACACGCGCGTGTTGACCCCCAGACACGCGTGTGTTGACCACCGGACACGAATAAAAAGATAGCAGTTTGTCTGAAGGTAGCATTCTAGTTCTATCCATTTCAATGTTCAGCCCTCGTCTCCTCCCCTCCCCTCCCATGCAGACGCTTCTCTACCTGATTTCGATACGACTGCAAGGTTATGTCTTACCAGTTAACGTTTTCACAGCAACCAGTGACCATTCCGGTTCTGCAGTTATTCCCAGAGCTTGGGCACGATGCACGTACCCAAATGCGCCTTTCCCTAGACATTCTTCGAACTTAATCTGGTCAGCATTGAATTCATATCCATCCGTAAGACCATCTGAAATTGCATTTTGTATCTCTTGAGGAACATAAATTACGTTCACTTCTTTTTCGTCCATTTCGATTTCATTCACTTTCGACGATGTATGTGCCGCATTGTAACTGAAACGCAAAACAGTGAGGATAAGGTGCCATGTAACAGATTTCCATGTGTGCGTGGCAGTTGATTGTATAAAGTTAAATAACACCTGGCCTTACAAGAAATATATTATTCTCGTACGCCTGACTAGTGCATGGATGCTAGGTTTAAAAATGAATTTCGTATTATAATTTATTTTCATATACCTGACTGGTACCACATGAAAAGAACTCGGGCCATCGAGCGTGCAAATGGAACTTTTTAAAGTTAGATTTTTCTTAACAGTCACTTGGAATTGGGTACTTAGTATAGGTAATATGATGGTTTCGAGTGCAATTTGGATAAAACATGCACGAGTGAGTTTTTCAAAGAGAATCAAAATAGCTGCCGACGAGTCCGCAGAACGATCGCTATTTGAGGTTTTTGAAAAACTCACGAGTGTTTGTTTAATCCAAATTTCAAGAGAAACCATCCTATTATACGTATTAATACTATACATAAAAAATGTTCGAGACAATTGTAATTTTAACGTACGTTTATGGCAAACCGTCCATGCACCGGCAAAGTTTTCTGGCTTTGTTATATCACATTATACAACGCTAATTGCTTGAAAATTCCGTTCAACTACGTAAATTTTGTTAGTCTTGTTTAAGGTAAAAGATAAAAGTCATATTTTCCAACAGAAGACAACTTTTACTTCATGTAGCGCGGCGCAATGTTTATTGTGTTTTTAAGCAGTCTTTGACCGTTGCTTAAGAACTGCTTTAAACTGACTGGTTGATTTTATCATCACATGGTTTTTCCACCAATCAGATCAGTTTGTTACAGATTTTTGCACTGTGATTACAAAAAATTAGGAACACTTAGGGGCGGACCATTAGAAATCCCGGGAGGGGGGGGGTATAAAATTTTTGCGGCACGAATTTTTTTTTCAGTCTCGTGTCTCTGCAGGAATTTTTTTTAATGCATTTAACCTCTGCACGAATTTTTTTTCAAGACTATTTGTACTTCGCTGTTTGCTTGCACGAATTTTTTTTCTCTGACGTAATGTCTGCACGAATTTTTTTTCCAGGCATTTCCTTTGCACGAATTTTTTTGGGGGAATTTTCACCCCCCCCTCCCGGGATTTCTAATGGTCCGCCCCTTACTTAATGCCTAGCTAAACAATTGAAACATTATATGTCTATTAACCTACCGTGGTGGACAATGTTCATACAGATTTGTATTGGACGTCGACGGAGAAATTGCAGATTCATGCGCTTCAATTGCATTTAGTACCAACTGCTTCTTTCTTCTAATCCTCCAAGATATAAATGCCAAAATTATTGCCACCAAAGCTATTATAACTGTCAGAGGGAGAACAACTGCGACGACGTTGGTTTCCTTTTCATCTTCATTAGCCACTACCTCAGATAATCTTATTGCTAAATAAAACAAATTAAAGCTGATTATTGATATTTTCCATCACCATGCAGCATTGACAATTAACTTACTTACAAAATGTATTAACTTGTTCACATTCAATTATTTCCAGGGAGAAGCTCATTAAACTATTGATAAAATGAATCATACAAATGCCAATATACAATTTTGTTTATTTTCTTTGCAGCGAAAAATAATAAAAACATACTCAAGCCTGTCGTATATAAACACGCTGTTGGGACGCACATATTCTTGAAAGTTTTGGTTAACCCTAACATTAAAACCCCAATCACGTAAAATTTCGAACTCTAAGCGCGAAAAGCATGATGAACATGGATTCAAAAATCCAAGATTTCGTAATTGCGTTGCTACGTCCCACAGGCCGTTTTGCTTTCGCGTAAACCGGCGCTTCAGAATTCATTGAATTTACTTGTTAACGTTAAGGATATCGATGTTGTTTAAAAGACATGCTTATCTCCATTGGGAATATATTAGTTATAAATTTTCTTGATTCAGATAAATACCGAACTACCAAAAGATAACAACTATATTTATCACTAACATGCAAGTCTTAATTACCAGTATCATAGTAGGAAACACAATCATTGCAGTTCCGGCGCTGAGAGGTTTCCTCTCACATACAGGGAAAGTTGATAGTGTGGGTTGGGATAAACATAAGTTATAGGAAGTAATATCACAATTGTTGTAAAGATAATTAGTCGAGGCTAATAAGTAAGTAATACACGTAAGCGTAATACATGGTTTTATCGGTCACTGAAAAGCCCCGTTGAGGAGCGAGCTGAATAATACCCGAGCCAACGGTGTGGAGCGCCGTTCTGGGCATAAGCCCGGGGCAAGGGTACTAATTCCGCCTGCCTATTTACCCCCTGAGAAAGGAAAGCATTAGCGAAGTCTAAATTCCATCCCCGAGCCAACGGCAAGGAGCGCCGTTCCAGGCGTAAGCCCGGGGCGAGGGTACTAATTCCGCCCGGCTATTTACACCCGGGGAAAGGAAAGCATTAGCGAAGTCTAAAGTTTATCAATGATCGCGGGCGTGGGTCACTGTGCGTGGGTAGTCACCTCACTGATCTCAAAATACGACTGTTTGCCAGAAGTGAAGAAGGCAAAAAATTAAAAAATATATGTAAGAAACCTTGAAAATCGTTTGACATGACAAATTTTAAAACTTTTTCATTTCTTAAACTTAAATATTTATAAGAATTGATGTAGTATGAGAAATCCTGAAGTATAGGGCAAGTTTTCTTTCAATTGTTTATGTCATTAAATAGACTTTGTATTATTAAATAAATATAGACTTTGTTCTTGTTGCTCAAGTCAGCCTTTCCTAGCTGTGCATTGTATGAGAAAGATTCTTAGTTAAATTAACTTTTGTAGAAGTTCATGATAAAAAGGAAAGCAAATTATGTTCATAATAAGAGTCATGTACGAATTAAATTTATTTCAATTCAAAGCGCGAAAAATGAGTTGAAGCTCCAGTTGAAAAGTTTATTAGCTTAAAATCGGCAAAAAACAATTAATTTCAATTCACAAATTAATTAAAAAAAGTTCTACATAGAGTTTGTTTTGAATTTTACATTAAAATAAAGCACATAGAAAGCAAAATAATATACCGACTTTATATATTTTATAAGTTGATAGTTCTGTATCTAAAAGTGTTCAAGTTTCATTTATTTTTTTTGTAGGTTTGTACAAAAAGTTTAAAAAACATGACAATTATCGTGTTGCCTAACATGACGTGCAACGCGAGCCTGCGTTCAGTGATGGTATAATTATACGAATACTTCATGTTGAAACAATGTTTGGAAAATATAGGCGAGGGGTCGTTGCACGCATGTATTTCTAGTCAATAATGAATAACCGCGGGCGTGGGTCACTGTGTGGGTGGTCATCCTCACTGATCTCAAAATATAGCGACTTCGTGAATAGCGAACACTGATTGGTCCAATTTAAAATTTCCATTATAACGACTGCATGACGAAGCAAAATAGCCAACATTTCTTCATTCCTTACAAATATATTTCATTTTTGCAAGAGATTGACCGATTAGATTGTGTAAATTTCAAAAGCTATTTGAGAAAAAGGCGAAAGAATTGCTCACAATGCAAAAATTACAAAACAGAGCGGCACGAGTAATCACTGGCAGCAGTCAGTGGCGTAACGGAGGAAGAGGGGGCCCTTAGGCATATTCGGTGTGTGGGCCCCTGTTGTCATTGTTTGACTGAGATATTATATTTATATTGAACATTTATAGAATGTTCAAGAAAATTCTGTGTCTATAACAATGACAGTAACAGTCGCCAACATATGTAACAACTTTTAAGAATAACTTTTGTTTAATATGAGTAGGAATAAAAAAATCAGCTACCCTCTTCGATGGAGGCTTCGTTATTTAGCATTATTAATTTCGCATTTTTCCATTGATTCTTCACCTGCATTTTTTACATTTTCTAATTTTCTGTGCGATAGACCGTGGTTGATGCGGCCCCTAACTGTCGGGGGCCCTTAGTTTTTGAACTAACCCTAATCAATGAGCGCTACGCCACTGGCAGTAGTTACGAGATAAGTTCCGAAAACATATTAACGTTACAGAACACCTTTGAGTGTTAATTTAGCCTAAAATTTTTTTATTGGTTTTCATGAAAGCATTAGACTAGTTCTACTATCTTACCAAGTTTGGACGAAAAATGTTGAAAACTCGTAGAGTTAGTTAATAAAATACATTTCGCTTGTAATAAGAAAAACATTGAAAATGTAATATTCAAATTCAATTTTCTCCCGAAGAATTTTACGGCAATTACTAATTTTTAAACGAGTTGTGCTCCTGCGGGTTTTAACGAATTTTTCTCAAATTATCACAGGACATAGCCAAAGAAGTCAGTTTCAAAATTGTATTTTGCTTTGTTCTAATTTTGGATATTTTAATAATAAAGAGCAATTCAGAACAAGCGATTAAGAAATATATTGCAGTCGTCAAAGAAATCGCCATATCAGCGGAATGACGAAATAAAAAAAATTTCCGAACACAATTTTTTGGAACTATTTTACTGTATAAAAATGTTATTTTTATAAATATATCTTAAAACCAGCGTACCGAACATAACTCAAAAGCGTAAAGGTACCGCGACTTAAGATTTTCGTGAATAATTCTTACATTATTTTATTGTTTGTCAATTTTAAAACTTTACCATATTTGCATGCACTGGCTAACATTTGGTGAAAATGATTTTTTCTGTGTTGGTGTAATGTACTCGTGTGAATATGATGCTTGTGATGTTACTCTGAGTGTATATCCACACCGGGCAAGCTTGAAAATATGCCTGATAACGGAGGGAATCGAACCTACGACCTTTGGAATACTAGTCCAATGCTCTGCCAACTGAGCTACGCGGTCTGGTCGGTTCGAGTACGTGATATTTCGGAACAGAATCTACCATCCTGGAAAAAATATATGGAGACTATCTGTTAATTTCACAAAAATACATTATGAAGTGTTAAAATCGTACATTTCCGCCTAAATAACTTAGTGAATTATCTTGAATGCTAAATCCCCCCCCCCCCCTTCCCCCGCAACAATGTTGAATAAAATGAAGTCATTTTCCAACATACACCGCATAAATAGCAACATTGTGTAGGGGGGAAGGGGGAAACGTTGAGAAATTGAAAAAGTCTACTAATTTTTTTCCAGGATTGTAGTTCCTTCGATATCAGTGTAATCTAATAATCATGATTTTTTCTGTGTTCGTGTAATGTACTCAGGTGAATATGATGCTTGTGATGTTACTCTGAGTGTATATCCACACCGGGCAAGCTTGACAATATGCCTGACCACGGTGGGAATCGAACCTACGACCTTTGGAATACTAGCCCAATGCTCTGCCAACTGAGCTACGCGGTCTGGTCGGTTCGAATATGTGATATTTCGGAACAGAATCTAGTTCCTTCGATATCAATGTAATCTAGTTGGCAGAGCAGTGGGCTAGTATTCCAAAGGTCGTAGGTTCGATTCCTACCGTGGTCAGGCATATTTTAAAGCTTGCGCAGTGTGGATATACACTCAGAGTAACATCACAAGCATCATTTGGTGAAAATTTAATGAAAATCGGAGCGCGCAGTGTCCTGTAACCTTAAGTGAACTGGACTGGCTACCCTAGAAGGATCGTTTCCGGAACAGACAATTAACGTTAAAAATAATATTAAACTGCCACTATCAATGATTGGTAAATATGAAATGAAAACAATTCAAATCATAATTTACGCAACAACAATACAGATTTTGTTTTAAAGAAACCAAAAACTAATTTTATGAAGAAAAGTATTACCTATTCTGCCGCTTCAGTTTGGAATGACTTGCCAAAATGTGCAAAAGAGAAAGGGATTGGTGTAACAAAATTTAAGTCTATTCTTGACCGTCGCTGAGTCTTGTAAATATTTTTAACATAATTAAGTATTTGTATAATATAGTAGTAGCTGTGTGTGGATGTAATTTTTGTAACTCCATGTGTTATTGTTCAAAGACCTCTTGAAAAACAGATATGTGTAGATTCTGAAGGGTTATCGTTGTAAAATATTTTAAATAAATAAATAAATAAAATAAATAAAGAAGAGAGCAAAGACGCCCACGTTCATGAAGGTTTGTTTTAAATATGGATGTACAACCTCGTTCCCAGGGCTCCAGTGTGAGGACGAGGCGAGACGCGAGGAAGCCCTGGTCCGGGCCGGTCACGTGACGACAAAATTTGGCAGTATTTGACAGCTACTCGTCAAGGAGTGGCGAGATATTCTTTAATGAAATATACAAGTCTTCGAAACAAATAAATAGCCAAAGGACTTCTCAATCGATATTATTTATGTGTAGAGCGAAGTTTGGCACGAATCAGCTAAAATCTATGAAGATCACGTCTATGTTTTCTAAGATATACCGATATTTCTGGAGATTTTCAACTACAGGCAAAGCTACATCCAAGCTGCATCTAGGCGTCTGAGTCTCCATGCAAGTGGTGATTCACACGAAATTTCCTTTCTCTCGTCTTGAACAATACGGCTATTGCTATAATTAATATT